>CM059202.1:29532934-29570758 GCA_030323885.1 Branchipolynoe longqiensis | reverse complement strand
GAAACAATGATGAATAAACTAGAGAATGAGAATGTGATGAGTGATGAAACAATGGTGAATAAAGTAGAGAATGAGAATGTGATGAGTGATGAAACAATGGTGAATAAACTAGGGACTGACAATGTGATGAGTGATGAAACAATGATGAATAAACTAGAGAATGAGAATGTGATGAGTGATGAAACAATGGTGAATAAACAAGAGAATGAAAATGTGATGAGTGATGAAACAATTATGAATACACTAGAGAATGAGAATGTGATGAGAAATGAAACAATGGTGAATAAACTAGAAAATGAGAATGTGATCACTGATGGAACAATGGTGAATAAACAAGAGAATGAGAATGTGATGAGTGATGAAACAATGATGAATAAACTAGAGGATGAGAATGTGATGAGTGATGAAACAATGATGAATAAACTAGAGAATGAGAATGTGATGAGTGATGAAACAATGATGAATAAAGTAGAGAATGTGATGAGTGATGAAGCAATGATGAATAAACTAGAGAATGAGAATGAGAATGTGATGAGTGATGAAACAATGATGAATAAACTAGAGAATGAGAATGTGATGAGTGATGAAACAGTGATGAATAAACAAGAGAATGAGAATGTGATGAGTGATGAAACAATGATGAAAACACTAGAGAATGAGAATGTGATGAGTGATGAAACAATGATGAATAAAGTAGAGAATGAGAATGTGATGAGTGCTGAAACAATGGTGAATAAACAAGAGAATGTGATGAGTGCTGAAACAATGATGAATAAACTAGAGGATGAGAATGTGATGAGTGATGAAACAATGATGAATAAACTAGAGAATGAGAATGTGATGAGTGATGAAACAATGATGAATAAAGTAGAGAATGTGATGAGTGATGAAGCAATGATGAATAAACTAGAGAATGAGAATGTGATGAGTGATGAAACAATGATGAATAAACTAGAGAATGAGAATGTGATGAGTGATGAAACAGTGATGAATAAACAAGAGAATGAGAATGTGATTAGTGATGAAACAATGATGAAAACACTAGAGAATGAGAATGTGATGAGTGATGAAACAATGATGAATTAACTAGAGAATGAGAATGTGATGAGTGATAAAACAATGGCGAATAAACTAGAGAATGAGAATGTGATGAGTGATGAAACAATGATGAATAAACTAGAGGATGAGAATGTGATGAGTGATGAAACAATTATGTACATTAGCCTTGGTTGGTTGTTGGAGTATTACGACCTGGCAACATCTAAGGTCATATCAGGACGGACATTGGTTCTTGTTGATTGATGATGGTACTGTGGAAGTCAACCACGTGACGGGTTGGCTGCCTAGTGTGGGTACAAATTGACGGTTAGTTTCATTGCTTCCATTGTGCTTGTAATATGTCTGGATGCCCCGGCCATCAGAGCCCCAGAGATACCACAAAACTCTCCCAATGTACGTTCTGACGACGGTCTGTCAGTTCATACCTGATGCCCCTCTCAAACAAAGGGAAGACAAGTTACACAAGATTGACAGTGAAGAAATTGTGCTTTATTGGCATCAACTCCTGTTCACCTACTAGTGACTTATCACCCTGACCCCTTACCTTCTGTCCACACACAGCCTGATTACTCTAGTTAGGATGTATCAGAATCAGTGCCTACAGCCCATTGAACCGGAGTCCCCTGGTTGTTGCACACAGCTCAGTTTGTATATGAAAAGTGGAGCATCAGACAGAGTGTCTGGGTTCCTGCTCAAGAGAACAGTGTGTCTCACTCAAGAGTCAGGAGTAGAGTGTTATCACTTCAAGAGTCCATCTAGAAGTGTCCAGTAGTAGCATATAGATCAGAGTGTCTAGAATAATGAATATCAAAATGAGGCTTGTGAGGTCAGGTGGGGCAAAGGGGTGCAGGTGACTGGGCCTCCGGCAGCCAGCCAATCAGGCACCCTTCACAACCTGGGCGGCGAAGCCCCCAATAGGAGTGGTTGTCACTCAACCCAGCTGTAGGTGGTGTCCATAATGTATGCAGAATGGCTGGTGTGCTTGCCCATCGGCCCTGTGGTAACAGGTAGTTGCAGACAGTTACAATAAATATATATATTAAAAATGTCCATCTCCTCCACTTGCACCCTTACTGGTGCATAGAAGGAACATTTCACCAAACATTAACTGTCTCTTATATAGGAACATCTCGTCATAATCTCGGGCACTATGTATCAACATATATTTCACATAGCCTACCATGTCACACAGCGAGTAGGGCACCCATTGCTTTTCTATTACATAACCTTGGACCCCACTCTGTCGCCCAAGGATAATAATGCTCTCTGCCAATATATAATTCCGAACCGAAAATCCGTATATTTTTACATGCTGTTTGGGTATGTGGGGCATGTGTGGAAATATGCGCATAACTATAAGTTGGATAGCTGTTGGTAACGCCTTGGTAACCGGTTAGTTGGTGTTAGCCAATAAGTCGGCAGTGGGCAGTTGGATGCACATGGGGGGGGGGGGGGGGGGGGGGATGAGAAAGATGTTTGTTTGTTGGAGTTTTACATCCTGACAATATCTAAGGTCATATCAGGATGGGTGCCGACTTGTGACAGTGCACACTTGTGCTGCCCCATTGGGAGACCATGCTGCAAGCTGCCGACGTCATGATCCAATTTCCCACTCAGTCTCATTATCCTGATCCTAAGCTAACCAGTCCTTGCCCTATCCTAGTAATACCGAGCACCAGGCTAGGTAGCGACAAGTATCAATTATATAGCTCATTGGTTTGACTCAACTGGGATTCGACCTTCCGCACGGGAAGCCTGCGCTCTACCAATTAGGCCACCGTGTCCGGTACACCTAAATGATGATCTCTATAGGCAAACAAAGAGTCAACACACAAAATGACAGAAGAAAAGCACATCTCAAAATTGCAGAAATCAGGGAGACTGGGAAGCCTAGGAGGGTGCAGGTAACAAAAATGGCAACAAGAGGGGGTGATGCCCTCAGACTGATAATAAACCGAGTCTAAAGCCATGTTCACACCCACAAATTTAGGCCGAACTAGATAAGGCGAACTAGATGAGGCGAACTAGGCGTGAAAGTGTGTCGTGTCCACACATGCAATACTTGGGGCGGTTTAAGGCGGAAATCGATATCTGCGCATGAGCAAGTCCACACTAACCAGCACCACTTTCGGTTAGTCGACGTCACCACGAGAGAGTGTGGGTTCGACCTAGATATGTATCGACTGAATCATATTGTTTTGGAACGGTCAAAACTTCTGCTGGGAAGTGAAAACCTAAAAATAAATGATGAAAAAAATATCTGTGCACAGCTAGTGGTTTCATAGACCAAATTATATAATATGCGCTTTTGATTGACCAGAAAATCAACAAACTCAGGTCTCGACTGCGCATGCGTGTGACGTGCTTAAACTGCCTCAATTAATCTGGTACCGTCCACACAAGCAAGATGGGCCGGGCCGACTTAAGCTAGTTCGCTTAATCTAGACCACCTCGCGACGTGGTGTACTTGAGGCGAACTATATGAATTGACTTAGCCCTAATTCGCTTCAGCATCGCGTCCACATGACCAATGTGAGTCGACTTAGATAAGGCGAACTAGTTGAAGCGACTTAATGCCTGTGGGTGAACACGGCTTAAAACAGATCATATGAGATGAGTGCCGACTAAATGCACTGGGAGTAAACGAAGGAGTAGAGGGACAGTAGAAGCATGTCAAGCAAAAGTAATCAAAGTGGAGCTAAATGCTCTGCTAGACTAACCAAAAAAAAGTAAATAAATAAATAAATACAATTTAAATTTTAAATGATTCTTTTTAATCGCTGATATTATTGATAATTAAAGCAAACTCTTGTAGAGTATAACGTCCAGTACTAGGAATGATACACACAAAAGGTAAATTTTAAAACCACAAACTAATGACCATAACATACATACACTATCACAAAACAAGAAAAGAAATTCAGCCAAGCCTAAGTTGCGTGCAACGTGTGTGCAGTGTAACAGCCCTTATCACCTGGTGTTTTGTGACCTTGCAGTTTGGATACATACGCAGCCCTCTATTTTCAAATCAGGTGATAGATTAGCGAACTATTCGCAACCTCGTAAATTTAAGTGAAAATAAGATAAGCATTGCGCGGTTATCAGCTGTTGTCTACACCGTTTGCCAGCAGGTGAATTTCACACCTTTATTACGATCAAAGTATATATATTAACAGGTGTGGGCTCTATAATGCATTAGGGGAATATAAACAAGACCCCATGATGGATCCCCTCTCAATTTCCTCCACCTTAAAGCTGCATAGTCCGATGAAAACCTCAATTTTTCAAAACCAAAAGAATTATCTAGATTTGATTCTACATATCTAACTTAAGGGGCTGTCACATTAGGGTTTTTTGCGGGAGCGTATGGCGGCGTAAGCACATTACGTCATATACGTCGGCATACGCCGTATACGCTACTCATACGCTACGCATACGCTACTCATACGCTACTCATACACCACCAGATGCCGCCAGATGCCGGCGTATGTGAAGCGTATGAGGCATACGCCGCCATACGCTTTCATAAATCCGTCCGTCCAAATTTTTTTGTGCATGCTCAAAAAATCTCAACCTATGAGGGCGTATGGCCCATACTGTCAAAAAATGTCACAGCACGCTCCCATACGCTCCCATACGCTCCCATACGCTCCTCGTACGCTCCTCGTACGCTCCTCGTAGGTTCCACATACGCTCAAAACCACCCGAAAGGTCACCAAATGTCATCATAGGCCGGCACGCGCAGGACCTACGTAGGTTTTCAATACGCTCCCGCCATACGCCGTAATGTGACAGGGCCTTTAGATAATGGTGTATTTATTAAACATTTGGCGCTACATAGAAGGGAAGATCGAGTCAATTTAATAGAACTTCTTACTGTAGAAGCCTATATGGTGTCAGAGTATAGGCGTGCTTGCCAAAATTAATTTTACATGCTTACACTCCAAATATCTCAAAAGTTAGCCATTTTAAATAAACGTTACTTCAAATTAAAGTAAGGTAGATTATAGCGATCAACCTAATATATTTATCTCAGAAAATATCAGAAACTCAAAACCATCGGACTATGCAACTTTAAGTGAATCACTACTCACCATCGATGTACTATACACTATCGGCTATAGTTCCTTATTTCTCTCGTTCTAAGCCTGGTTAAACACCTTTCCAATTTGGACGGGATGGCCGAATGAGTTGAGCGTCTGTTTCCCATTTTGGTAGATCGCGGGATTCGAACCCACGGGATCGAACCCTGGTCAAGACAAACCAATGACTTACAAATGTATACTTGTCGCTTCCTAGCCAAGCGCTCTGTATTATTAGGATAGGACAAGGACTGGTTGGCTCAGTGTCAAGATAATGTGACTGAGTGGGATATCAGGTCATGGGGCTGGCGGCCTGGTCTCCCAGTGGGACAGCACTATAAGGTCGCCATGAGTGTGCCCTGTCACAAGTCGGTACCCGTCCTGATATGACCTCAGATGTTGCCAGGAGGTAAACTTCAACAACCAACCAACCATCCCAATTTGTGGTTGAAGCTACATAGTTAGATAAAAGCTCTATAATTGTTCAACCAAAATACTGACCTATATAGATCCTACATATCTAACTTAGATACCAGTGTATTTATTAAGTTCAGATAGCACTGCACAGAATTGAATGAGTCAATTCAATAGAATATGTTACTGGTGACACCATAATTGAACAACGCGAACACGGATAAATGGTATATATTTGGACTTTTTAATGAACAAAAATGACAATCGTACATGCTTGAGTATAATGAGAGAAGGCCCCGAGATACTTTAACCCTATAATTCGAGTCTCTTATTGTGGGGTGGCTGGGATGGCAGAGTAAAGAGTCCGTCGCCGTCCACCGTCAAGTTGTAGTGGCAGAGTACCAGTTTTGCGCGCCTTATATAGCGGCTGGCCGGGCCCGAAACGTCACGATTACATCACATTTTTCGTAGCTTTGTAATAGATTTCGGCTGCTGACGTTGTATCTAATTTACATATGCAATCCACCAGCTCTCGGGTGGTTACTCGGCGTAGTTACAAAAAGACCCACTAGGCATGCTAAACGTCAATTTATGTATTTAATGTTAAGGTTCAAGTACAGGTGGTGCCAGCGGCCATTGAATTGGTATCCAACTCCGCCTTGTTCTATTACCCATGTTGCGAGCAACATCGACATGTCCCGAATTTGCCCATCCACTCCTAAAGTAATTTGTGCATGTTTTCATTTTCAATATTTCCAAAAGTCAGCCATTTTCAATAATAGTTTCTTCAAACAAAAATAAGGTGGATTATTATAGCCTAATATATTTATCTTGAAGTGAAAACATGCCAAATTAATTTTGGCAAGCACGTCAGAATTCTGACACCACAGTCTTTAGCTGTAAAATGATCTATTGAAGTGGCTAAGTATCCCGTTCTATACAGGATACTTGGCGATCAGTCAGAGACCAAGCTCATTCATGATAATGTAATAAGAGGTGTCTTCAAAAGTATCCTACCTGACATATTGCCGATTGACAGCTCCTTTTTCCAAGTAATTTGCTAATAAAATCAATCAAATGTGGAGGATTGGCAGAGTTGGGGGCACAGGGAATTAATTTAAGTTAATAATTGCACCAGTATCTAAGAGTAATAGTACCCCAGTCGTATCAGGCTTGAAACATCTTCTGATATATAAAAAAAAACACACATTAGTTAGCAACCTTCTTGTGACCAAAGCAAACAAACGCGGGGATAAAAAAAGGTTTGGCAACTGATCGTCAAAGACCAGGGAAGATTTGATGGCAATTGGTTGGCGATTGGTTGATGATTAGTTGATGATTCGTTGGTGAATGGTTAGTGATCGGTTGGTGATCAGTCGGTGAGTGGTCAGGGACTGGTCAGGGAAATCAGTCCTTCATACACCCTACCAATTAAGCTAGTGACATCTATCAGCAGAATCTGGAACCACTCTATTCGGGTACTTTCCCCGAGTGGAAATCCGGATGGATGAAGCGCCATCTATTTGTACAGCGAATCCTGAAACAGAATCCTCCACATTTGATTGATTTTATTAGCAAATTACTTGGAAAAAGGAGCTGTCAATCGACAATATGTCAGGTAAGATACTTTTGAAGACACCTCTTATTACATTATCGTGAATGAGCTTAATCTCCAACTGATTGCCAACCTAAGAAAATGATTGTTGATCTCCTAGTGTTCTTTTTGGTCGCAAGGAGATTTTTGGTGCAACACCTGCTGCCTCCTTGCGACTAATATGGTCACCATGAGGTCGGCGACCAGGGTGAACCAAATATAAACCCTTTTGCGACCACTTGTAACCTCTTGCGACCTCTTGCTGCCACCCAGTTTCTTTTGGTCGTGATTCGTCGTAAGCGGTCGCAAGCCTGGTGTGACTGGGGTCTTAGTTGGATATATAAGATCAAATCTAGGTCACTGTTTTGGTTTTGAAAATGTGGTGCTGCGACCCCAAATAGCCGATGTTTAAATTTTGTCCTGGGGGTTCGTTAAAAAAAAAAAAAAAAAATGTGATGCCGTGATCCCGAATAGCCGATGTTTAAATGTGTGCTGGGGGTTGTTAAACAGACAAACAAAATGTGATGCTGTGACGCCAAATTGCCGATGTTTACATTTTGTGCTGGTGGGTCATTAAACAAACAAACAAAACGTGATGCTGTGATCTCCCAATAGCCGATGTTTGAATTTTGTGTTGGGGGGTCGTTAAACAAACAAACAAAATGTGATGATATGACCCCAAATAGCCGATGTTTAAATTGTGTGCTGGGGGGTTGTTAAACAAACAAACAAAATGTGATGCTGTGATCCCCCAATAGCCGGTGTTTACATTTTGTGTTGGGGGGTCGCTAAACAAATGAACAAAATGTGATGCTGTGATCTCCCAATAGCCGATGTTTACATTTTGTGCTGGGAGGTCGCTAAACAAACAAAATGTGATGCTGTGATCCCCCAATAGCCGATGTTTACATTTTGTGCTGGGGGGTCGCTAAACAAACAAAATGTGATGCTGTGATCCCCCAATAGCCGATGTTTACATTTTGTGCTGGGGGGTCGCTAAACAAACAAAATGTGATGCTGTGATCCCCCAATAGCCGATGTTTACATTTTGTGCTGGGGGGTCGCTAAACAAACAAAATGTGATGCTGTGATCCCCCAATAGCCGATGTTTACATTTTGTGCTGGGGGGTCGCTAAACAAACAAAATGTGATGCTGTGATCCCCCAATAGCCGATGTTTACACTTTGTGCTGGGGGGTCGTTAAACAAACAAAATGTGATGCTGTGATCCCCCAATAGCCGATGTTTACACTTTGTGCTGGGGGGTCGTTAAACAAACAAAATGTGATGCGTGATCCCCACAATAGCCATGTTTACACTTTGTGCTGGGGTCGTTAAACAAACAAAATGTGATGCTGTGATCCCCCAATAGCCAATGTTTAAATTTTGTGCTGGGGGGTCGCTAAACAAACAAAATGTGATGGTTTGACCCCAAATAGCCAATGTTTAAATTTTGTGCTGGGGGGTCGTTAAACAAACAAAATGTGATGCTGTGATCCCCCAATAGCCGATGTTTACACTTTGTGCTGGGGGGTCGTTAAACAAACAAAATGTGATGCTGTGATCCCCCAATAGCCGATGTTTACACTTTGTGCTGGGGGGGTCGTTAAACAAACAAAATGTGATGCTTTGACCCCAAATAGCCAATGTTTAAATTTTGTGCTGGGGGGTCGCTAAACAAATAAACAAACAAAATGTGCTGCTTTCATCAGAATGTACAGCTTTAATGTTCCAGTGAAGGTGTTAATGCGATAGGATTCCCATCCTGCTGAAGTGGTCCACGCGACAAGGCCTGGTGTCATATATAAGCCGACGCACACAAATCAGTATGCAGATATATATATATATACATTTACACATGCGCTAGGCTGACAGTGAAGGTCACACATTCAAAATGGCTGCCATGCACCAACTCTGCCTCCTCATTGGACTCTTTTGCTTTGGACGCCATCTTGGATTAGGTATGGAATTTATATAGCCGGAACAGATCAATTTTTGTTTGTTTTTGTGGATGATGGTGTATTTATGCTGCCCATAACGGTTAAGTGTAATGACTTGTTTTCGCCGCTGGTCAGTGGTTCTCCTTGTTCTGTTACTTTCAGTTGTGTAGCTATCGACTGCATGTATTCTTTTTCTTAAGCATATGGAGGTGGAGGATGGGGAGGACGGGTGTTCAGCCAATTAGTCAAAGGGGGGTAAAACTAATGATTTTTTGTTTTTTGTTTTTTTGGTACATTAGTTTGATTCTACATATCTAACTTAGATGCTGGTGCACTTATTAAACATTTGTCATCACATATAAGGGAATACTGAGTCAATTAATATAACCTGTTTCTGCAGAAGCCTATGGTGATAGAGTTTTGGCAAGCTTGCCAAAATTAATTTAGCATGTTTTCATTTCAAATATCTCAAAAGTTAGCGATTTAAAATAAAAGTTATGTAAAACTAAAGTAAGATAGATTATAATGAACAACCTAATATGTTTATCTCAGAAAATGAGAGAAACTCAAAACCATCGGACTATGCAACTTTAAGCCAGAGAAATTTCAATCGCAGACAATTGGTCTTCCTCATTCCATTGTTGCTTTCCCTATCCTAGTATTAGTAATGTCAAGTGTCAGGCTAGGTAGCAACAAGCATACAAGCTCGATATTATAGCCTTATAACGGGATGGCCGAATGAGTTACAGTGTCTGTCTCCCCTGTTGGTAGATCATGGGGTTGTGGGTTCGAATCCTGGTCGAGTCAAACCAATGACTTAAAAATTGATACTTGTCGCTTCCTAGACAGGCGCTTGGCATTATAAGGATAGGGCAAGGAGCAGTGGAATGAGGAAGACCAGTCGTCTGCGACTGAAATTTCCCCTGTTTAAACAACTAATGTAAAAAACAAAAAAAAGTTAAATGACACCAAATATCACCTTTCAAAAAACAAGTGTTCAACCTTGATATAAGAACAGGTTGCAAATAAAAAATGCATAAGCCTACCTAGAGTTACTGCATACAAACAATTAACTTGCACTAACAACAAAAATACCTACAGGTACACGGTGACAAATTGAGGCTAACCAGAGTTAGATTCCTGATGTCAGCATGCTTGGTGCTACTAATGAATTAAATTGTTTATGTTTTTTGTATAATTGTAGGACCTTTCTGTACTTAATTTTTGCATTTTCAAAAGTTAGTAGTTTTGGGGGGTTTTTTGTGACCAGTAGGAATCCTTCAGGTTTCATACATATTGGTCCACACTGACAATGCTGTGAAATTTGACCAACATATTAGCATACGCTGATAGTGTTGCAGCATTTGAACAACATATTAGCATACACTGATATTGCTGCGGGATTGCAATACAGGAAACCTCGCGGAAATCCACGAAATCGCAGAGATCTTTCATCCCTGATATTATCACTGAAAGTCTTGCAGGATTGCAGTAGGCCTACAGTAAAGATCGTGGAAATCCGTTAAATGGCGGAGATCTGTCACCCCTGAACTTTGAATCTCTCCGCAGCCTCCGCTTCCTGTCCAGACGCTGACTGGGTCCCTGACGGCAACTTCTGTTACCTCTTCAAGCCCGACGAGAAAGTCAACTGGGGAAGGGCGCGCTACGACTGCATCCGGGCAGGCACCTACAAGGCTGACATCGTTTCCATAGCAACCAAGGAGGAGAATGACTTTGTTGTCAGCCTGATGGCCGACTTCTCCATGAACCCGGACCCTGAGAACTATTGGCTTGGTTTACTCAGGGATGCTAGGGGTAAGCATGTACAATGTGGCTATCGCTTAAGAACTTAAAGTTTGTTGTTTGTTTGTTGATGTTTTACATCCAGGCAACATCTAAGGTCATATTAGGATGGGTACCGACTTGTGACAGTGCGCACTCATGGGGACTTTATAGTGCTGCCCCAATGGGAGACCAGGCTGTCTGCACCATGACCTGATACCCCACTCAGTCACATTATCCTGACACTGAGCCAACCAGTGCTTGTGCTATCCTAATAATGCTGAGCGCTTGGCTACGAAGCGAGAACTATCAATTTTTAAGTCAGCAACCAATCGGCGACCAGTCTCTGCTCAATCGGCAACTGATCTGCAATTGAACTCCGATTACTAGCTTACCAGTCGCAAACCAGTACCCAACCAGTCACAAACCAGTCCCCAATCAGTCGCCAACCAGTCACAAACCAGTCACAATCCAGTCACCAACCAGTCACAAACCAGTCACAAACCAGTCCCCAACCAGTCACAAACCAGTCCCCAACCAGTCGCAAGCCAGTCCAAAACCAGTCACAAACCAGTCACAAACCAGTCCCAAACCAGCCACAAACCAGTCCCCAACCAGTCCCCAACCAGTCGCAAACCAGTCCACAACCAGTCGCAAACCAGTCCACAACCAGTCATACACCAACCCCCACCCAGACGCAAACCAGTTCCCAATCAGTCCCCAACCAATTGCCAATCAATCACCAACCAATCTTCCCTGGTGTTGCAAAAGTCGGCGACTGCTCGTACGACCGATCGCGGACTGATCCTCAACTGATTGGCAATCAGTCGCCCCCCATTGTCTTTCCATTTCTTTGGTCAAGGTTTGTTTTGCTTTTGGTCACAAAAAGGTTACCAATATTTGTGAGTTTTTTTGTTTTCTTTGTGGTCGCAGATAGATGTAGGAGGTCATAAGCCTAGTGTGACTGTAAAGTGGGGTTGGGCATGTTACTGCCCTTTAAACAATGAATGTTCTGGGTAGGCTGTGGGGGGGGGGGGGAGTGGTGGAGGTGGAAATCTATTTTTTTAAATTAATTAAATTACAAAAAGTAATACATTAAACAAATATAAATTAAACAAATACAAACAGAAGGCAGTAAGAGAAGGCAGTAACATAGGGCAGTAACAGAAGGCAGCAACAGAAGGCAGTAACAGAAGGCAGTAACAGAAGGCAGTAATAGAAGGCAGTAGGATACTCCAGTAACAGAAGGCAGTAACAGAAAGCAGTAACAGAAGGCATTAACATAATACAGTAACAGAAGGCAGTAACAGAAGGCAGCAACACAAGGCAGTAACACAAGGCAGTAACACAAGGCAGTAACACAAGGCAGTAACACAAGGCAATAGCACAAGGCAATAACACAAGGCAGTAACAAAAAGCAGTAACAGAAGGCAGTAACACAAGGCAGTAACACAAGGCAGTAACAGAAGGCAGTAACAGAAAGGCAGTAACAGTAAGGCAGTAACACAAGGCAGTAACACAAGGCAGTAACACAAGGCAGTAACACAAGGCAGTAACAGAAGGCAGTAACAGAAGGCAGTAACAGAAGGCAGTAGCAGAAGGCAGTAACAGAATACAGTAACAGAAGGCAGTAACAGAAGGCAGTAACAGAATGGCAGTAACAGTAAGGCAGTAACACAAGGCAGTAACACAAGGCAGTAACACAAGGCAGTAACACAAGTCAGTAACACAAGGCAGTAACACAAGGCAGTAACATAATACAGTAACAGAATACAGTAACAGAATCCAGTAACAGAAGGCAGTAACCACATCCAACCATCTGCTGTTGCAGGTGCACCATACCAGTGGGGAGATGGGACTCCACTAACCTACACCAACTGGGCAGCAGGCGAACCGGGCGACAACTCACAGGACTGTGTCGAAAGTATCTTCTATGAGGGGACATGGGCAGACGTAGATTGCCTCGAGCGGAAAGGCTATGTGTGTAAAATCGCTAAGAAGCCAACAGCCTGATATGATTAAAAGACTTGAAAACAGGACTGTGTCGATGGTATCTTCTATGATGGAGAATGGGTAGATAGATATTCATTGCAACGACCAGAAAGGCCATGTGTGTAAAGGCGCCAAGAAGCCAACAACCTGATATGATTAAAAGACTTGAAAACAGGACTGTGTCGATAGTATCTTCTATGATGGGGAATGGGTAGATAGATATTCATTGCTACGACCAGAAAGGCTATGTGTGTAAAGGCGCCAACAAGCCAACAACCTGATATGATTAAAAGACTTGAAAACAGGACTGTGTCGATGGTATCTTCTATGATGGGGAATGCGTAGATAGATATTCATTGCTATGACCAGAAAGGCTATGTGTGTAAAGGCGCCAAGAAGCCAACAGCCTGATATGATTAAAAGACTTGAAAACAGGACTGCGTCGATGGTATCTTCTATGATGGGGAATGCGTAGATAGATATCTATTGCTACGACCAGAAAGGCTATGTGTGTAAAGGCGCCAACAATCCATAAGCCTGATATGAAACATGCGTCTCGGTGACTTGGGAGTTTGGGTTAAATAAATACACAAGAAAACCAAGTTTTTGACGGGCAGTAAAAAAAATATATATGGGTCAGGATCATGAAAAGAGGCCAATTGGGGAAAGTTGTCGGCGTCGAGCATGGATGTCGGCGTCGATCGGTATAATTATAATTTAGGATTGACAGAGGTGTTGGAAAGTCCTTAAATTTATCCTGAATGTAAAGGTCGAGAAAATACAACAACCTTATTTGTTTCTAGGATAATTTAATATAAAACAAAGAAATGCACGAGACTTTAAGAATTGCGATGCCGACATCTGTTAAAGTTATCGGCGTTGATCATTGGATGTCGGCGTCAATCGGTATAATTATAGTTTAGCATTGACAGAGGTGTTGGAAAGTCCTTAAATTTATCCTGAATGTAAAGGTTGAGAAAATACAACAACCTTAATTGTTTCTAGGATAATTTAATATGAAACAAAGAAATGCACTACACTTTTAAGAATTGTGATGCCGACATCTTCAATTGACCACCGATTGGACCGTTTTGATGATGCTGACTCACATATATATATTAAAAGAACAACAACAAAAAACAGAAGAACAAAAGAAAAAGAACAAAAGAAGCCAATTCTCAGTGCCACATTAGAAAGCATGAACATCTTATATTACAATGTACATAATTATTAATAAGATGGAAAGCAAATAGAAATGACTCTGAGAAATAGGTCAAATTACGTATGTTGTCGAGGCAACATATTTAATTCACGCACAAGGCAAGTCGACACTCAGCACGTGACCATTTCCCCCCTTTCCTCACTTCGCTTCTCGTTGTCGTAGGAGCAACACTGATTTTACTCACCCACCCAGCCTTCTCTTATAAGGGTTAATTGCTGAGCTTGACGGTATTTTTCTGATTGTATGATTCTCATCATGTTACTTATCTCGCTCCAGCTGCTCATCCGACTGGATTAGGCATAACATTCATGCAAATTAATGCCACTACTCGGAAGCCAGCCTTGCATGTCGCAAGGTGCCAGCCGCCTGCTGTTTATGTCATCACATGACACCATGTTCTTGAAGCCAGCCTCCCACCCGCTTGCTGAGGCACTGTTACTTTGAAACATGATTGATTCATATTTGACTTTCATAATCAATAAATGTTGATTTAAAGTTTGACTTCCTAATCCTTTGTCCGAGTGTCGTGAATTAAACACCGCAACTTTAAATTTTCTGAAAGTGACTCCATAAGAACTGCACCATAAATGATAAAGCACCATGGACCATCGAATAGAATGTCCCATTGAGAGCCCTGTTGGAATGAGGAGAGGTGGTAGAGTGTGGGGCTATGTGTGGGGGGGGGGGGAGTTGGGGGGGGGGTAACTGGTGAAAGGCTTTTGTTTGCTTATCGGTCCCAATGCAGACACTACCAGTAATGCCAGATGTTATTCTTATAAGCTGCTAACTGAACATCTTTGTGCCTCGATTCTAGACGGACATTCTGTCTGCCAAATGGACATTTTGTGATGTTATTTCAAAGTTGCATGGTCCAATGGTTTTGAGCTTCTGTCATTTTTCTGAGATAAATATATTAAATTGATTGCTGTAATCTACTTTGCTTTCATTTCGAGAAAGTTTGATTTTAAATGGCTGACCTTTGAGATATTTGAAAGTGCAAACTGAAGAGAAAGGATATATATCCTCATATTGACATGCTGGTATAAATATATATATATATTTATGTGATGCATAACGCATTATGCGAGTATAAAGGTGCGGAAGGGAATTAACTCCTTGTTATTATTATTATGTGCTAATTATTGTTAATATTACATGATACACTGCACTGGCTCCTCCATGTCGCGACTGGTGGCGCCACCTCCGGCTGTGCCCGGTACCTGCCTACCCTGAATACATCACTCGCGTCGAGGAATTTTCAATATATCACCATATGTATATGAGCCTGTCTCAAAAAGGTGATAACTCTTTTTTTTGTTTATCCATTATAACGATTGACACAAAATAGCACAGAAATGGTTACACTGCAAACACAAGGACAGTTGCTTCAAATCAATATGTATTCTATTGGGATTATGAAACACCATGTAAAAAACTAATCAGTTTATCCTGAGAAAATGCATAAGCAGATAGTACGTTGATCGTTACAATGGACAAAGTGTTGTCCCATATTGCTTAGCACCTTTTGAGACAGTCTCATATATATATCACCAAATATGTGCCATGGTAAGAGAATTGTAGTCTGCTAAAAAAATACAAAATATATATATATATACTGTAGCACCTCTCTAAATCGACCGACCTTTGGGACCGACTTTACGTGGTCCATTTAGGGAGGTGGTCGGTTTAGGGAATTAGAATATGGTCACAATGGTATTGTTGGGACCCAAATAAAGCGATCCAAATAGGGGAGGGGTCAATCTGTGGAGGTGGTCGCTTAGAGAGGTTTTACTGTATATATTTATATCACCGAATAGGTTAAACAAAATATTCTGTTAAAGGAATAGTCATGATGTGTCAACCGAGGAATAACTTAGCTTTGGTCAGGGGGCAGTGGTAAGTGTTCCACAGACCAACCCTAAACCAGGTCATCGGTCCCTCGTCCCTCACCCCCTGCCCCTCCCCACCAGAGAGTTCTTGTGGTTAAAGCTGCATAGTCCGCTGAAAATATCAAATTTTCAAAACCAAAACAATTATCTAAATGTAATTCTACATATTTAACTTAGATACTGGTCCAATTATTAAACATCTGTCACCACACAGAAGGGAATACTGATGCAATTGAATAGAACCTGTTACTGCAGAAGCCTATGGGGGTCAGAGTTTTGGCGTGCTTGCCAAAATTAATTTTACATGGTTCCACTTTAAATATCTCAAAAGTTAGCCACTTAAAATAAAAGTTACTTCAAGTTAAATTAAGGTACATTACAACGATCAACCTAATGTATTTATTTCAGAAAATGTCAGAAATTCAAAACCATCGGACTGCGCAACTTTAAGGGGAAAGGGGCGGGGGTCATTAAGAGTGGCCATCCACTCGGCCATTACACTCTCACAGCACTCCCCCATACAAACTGGATATATGCTTGGAGTTATATCATACTGAATTACATCAACGAACAGATTGTACCAACAGACTCTCATTTCAGGTGTTTCCCCAACCTGATATTTTGTTTTGTTTGTTGTTGTTTTATGTCCTAGCAACATCTAAGGTCATATCAGGACGGGTACCGACTTGTGACAGTGTGCACTCATGGCGATTTTATAGTGCTGTCCCACTGGGAAACCAGGCCGCCGGCACCATGACCTGGTATCCCACTCAGTCACATTATCCTGACACTGAGCACACCAGTCCTTTCCCTATCCTAATAATGCCGAGCGCCTGGCTAGGAAGCGATAAGTATCAATTTTAAAGTCATTGGTTTGACTCGACCGGGACTCGAACCCACGACCCCACGATCTACCAGCACGGGAGACGGACGCTCTAACTCATTCGGCCATCCCGTCTGGTCCCAACCTGATAGGCGAATCAAACAAATTTTACCAAAATAATTTTACAAAAGAAGCAATTTCAAACATTTTACAGGGCAATTGTCATGATATAAATTGCTGGACACTTGCAAATATGCTTGAATTAGCTACGTAATAATACCACACCCATCAAATCACATCTACTTGAAGAAATAAAACCTTTTAAAACAAGAAAACAAAAATTAAGCTTTTCCTATAAAGCATATTTACAGATGTATTTAATGGTATAGGCTCAATAGCATAGGAATATCAATGGTTTCTAGTCATGGACAACCAGTGATGATTATGATAATATAAGTAATAAAGAGGAAAATGAAATCTCGCTCCTGCTTATCTCCACCAGGCAGAGGCCATGACTATGAATTCAAAACGTCTCGGTTTCTCAAGGCGCATTGAAAAACCAAGACTGTTTACATATAGAAACAAATAGGGGTGAGCTGTCACAGTCTGTTAATACTTTAATATTGAGGATGGAACCTAACAAAATATATCATTAGAATGGGTGTAAGTAGCTCTTCACAGTTCCTATGAAGATAATGCTCCAGTGAATACTATGTTCATAAAATTCAATTAAAACTACATTTGAAAATACTCCACCCAACCTTTCGAGACTATTTGACATAATGCAAGAAAGCATGTCTCACTGATAATAGAGCGCACATATAGGAAATCGCATAATTCTGAAGAGTGAAAGGCAAACAGACCCAATAGATCTCCATCATCAAATTGTGCATCACGCTGGGTCAAGGTCACATGCGCATGCGCGCGAGGCTCATTTCTAATACCGCAGACACATCAGTGGGAAAACTAACTCATTTACGAAACGATGTAATTGACAAGGCACACCCTACGGGAGGGAGGGTGGGAGTGGAGGGTAGAGGGTTGGAGGGGAGGGTGGGGAAAAGGGTGGGAGAGGAGGTGGAGGAGAGGGGTGGTGAGGGGAAGGGATTAGGGGTAGGAGTGGAAGGAAGGTGGGAGAAGGGAGATAGGTTGGGTGGGGGGGGGGGGGGGGTGGGGTATGGCGGTAGTGTGGAGGGAAGGTGTATGGTATAAGGTGTGCATTGGGTGGAGGGATGGAGGGGTGGAGGTGGCAGGGTGGAGGGGTGGAGGCGTGGATGGGGGTTAACGGGTGGAGCGGTGGACGGAGTGGAGTGGGGACGGATGGGATGTGGGGTGGAGAAGTGGAGGGGGAGGGGGAAGGGTGGAGGGGGAAGTGGGGGGGGGGGTAGGGTGGAGGGGTGGAGAGGTGAGGGGGTGGAGGGGTGGAGAGGGTGAAGAGGTTGATGGGTGCAGGGATGGAGAGGTGGAGAGGTGGGGAGGAGTGTGGCGGGGGAGGAGGTGGAGGGATGGAGGGTAGTGGGGGTGGAGGGTTGGAGGGGGGATATGTGGAAAGTGGAGAGATGGAGATGATGGAGAGTTTGGGGCGTGGAGGGGTGAGGGGAGGAGGGATGGAGGTTGGGGAGGTGGAGGGGTGGAGGGGTGGAGAGGTAGGAAGGTTGATATTGGATGGGATGGAGAGGTGGAGGTGGAAGGTGTGGATGAGAGGAGCGGGGGAGGGGTGGAGGGATGGAGGGGTGGTGGAGTGGTGAAGGGGTGGAGGGCTGGCGAGGTGGAAGAGTGTAGGGGTGGATAGGTGGAGGGTTTGAGGGGTGGAGGGGTGGAGGAGTGGCGGGGTGGAGAGGTGATGGGGTGGAGGGGTGGAGGGGTGGAGGGGTGGAGGGGTGCATAGGTGGAGGGGTGGAGCGGTAGAGGGGTGGAGGGGTGGAGAGGTGGGGGTGGACGGGTGGAAGGGTTGATATATAGATCATGATATATATAATCATCTATTCATAAATCATTCATATTAAATTAGATATATACAGATATATAAAACCAAATCTAGGTCAATTGCTGTTTTTTTTACAAAATTACCCTTTCCTCGGATTGAGCTATTTTAATCGGCTGTCACACATCACCCGATTGGAGGAAATGGAAAGAAATGAACAAAGTCCGTTGATAGTCTGGTTTGTGTCCGTAGAAGTTTTGAACATGCACAAAACTTGGAACGGATGCTGCCGGATTGACGTCTACAGTTCTTGCCCGGTTTGAGTTTGTTTCATCCATTGGCTATCCGTTTATGTCCGTTTCATGTCTGTTTTATGTCCGTTTCATGTCCGTCTCATGTCCGTTTCATGTCCCTTCGTCCAGCGGCCTTTGACCCGATATCGCAACATTTTGACACATTTTAATACATTTTGATACTTATCACGCCCGAATACCACCGGACTAGACAATTCTGTCCGTTGCTCAATCCGGTGATGTGTGACAGCCACTTTAAGTACTACCACGACTTGGATGGGCAACGAACCACCTTGGAATATGGATACTCACTCTAATACTCCTGTATCATGACATGGTACCCCACTGAGTCATGTGACTGACACTGAACCAATCCCCCTCTCTCTTATTCTAGTGCAGTATGCTGCAACAACCTCTCGCACAAGGACCCATATAGACAGGTAGGTATCAGATTATGGATAGGGTGATTACATCAGGGAGCCTAGGTAGTGTAATGGTTAGCACTACAGCCTCGGAAAGGCAAGAAGTCTGGGTTCAGATCCAGCTCTAGGCGTAATAATATTTCCCATTTTCACCACCCCAACGACACTGGTTGTCATGACCTGGATCCCATACAAGCCACACATTGCCTGGTTGTTGAACCTACCCTGTGTATGTATGTATGAAGATATATACATATATGTTATATTCATACACAGGGTAGGTTCAATATATATAGTGTACAACCCCGTTAAACCAAGCTCGGTTAAACCAAATGATCGGTTATTCCAAACTTTTTTTTTCGGCGGCCTGGCAAAATACTACCATTTATCATATAAAAAAGTTGCTTAAACCAAAGTCGGTGAATCCAAAGTATCAGTTAATCCAAACCAAATTGTCAGCCCCAGGCCACTTCCGGTACAGTTAAACCAAACTTTCATGTGGTTTAAGGTCATTAAGATATTTGATGTTTATTATGTATGGGGTAGAGCGGATAGCCCAGCCAAGACTAGTAGAAAGAGCCTTAGCCCGAATAAAATATCTATCGGCCAGTTAGTTATCCTCTCGTTTGCTAAGCGCGATCCTCCATATCTATACAGTAAAACCTCTCTAACCAACCACCTCCACAGATCGACCACTCCCCTACATCGATTGCTATATTTACGTTCCAACAATACCATTGTAACCATATTTTAACCCCCTAAACCGACCACCTCCATAAATGGACCACTTAAAGTCGGTCCCAAGGTCGGTCGATTTAGAGAGGTTTTACTGTATATGCAAGTGCATTGCATGTATGTAGAGCCTATGTAAAATTTGTGTAAGCATTAAACGACTTATGGACATAAACCATTTAAAAGACAGGAGAACAATTGTCACTGATTGTAGTAAACTGCAATGACCTCTCATGGAAGGAAGCACATAGCCAGGTAAGGGTGGATAAGGTGATTCAAAGACCCTATAATACTAAGACAGCTCACTCAGCCTGTACTGTGTAATCAAAATGATCAAACCCACCACTTGGTGCGCTAGCTGTTCTCTTGGTTAAACAGGTGCTATATTATATGTATAAATGTATATATGAATGTGAAAGATGTGTGATGATGGCAATGCTGATGATGATGATGCTGATGATGATGTGCATATTTGAGGGTGTTCGGATAACAACACAACTGGAAGACACATACATTACATATTCATACTTACCTATCTCATGTATAATATCATTGTATGTGTTTACATGTGAAACACCAACCAGCAGCTGAGCTGATCAAACCCACCACAAGGTGGCACTGCGAAATTTACATTACCATGGGAGAGATAGGGAGTGAGCCATCTTAGTATTATAGGGTCTTTGGGTTCGAAATCTGATATAGGCGCAATACTTCCCATTGTTATCACACCCACAACAATAGTAAAGCCATACATCGGGCAATGTATATGAGACTGTCTCAAAAGGTGCAAAGCAATATGGGACAAAACTTTGTCCATTGTAATGATCAACATACTATATGCTTATAATCCATTTGCTCAGGATAAACTGATTTGTTTTTTACACAGTGTTTCATAATCCCAATAGAATACATATTGATTTGAAGCAAATGTTCTTGTGTTTTCAGTGTAACCGTTTCTGTGCTGTTTTGTGTCAATCGGTACAATGGACAAAAAAAAGAAGAGTTATCACCTTTTGAGACAGGCTCATATAGCGACAAGCATAAGTTTGATAAAGTCTCTGATTTGACTCGATCGTGGTTGAACCTATGACCTCCCGCACCAGAGGTAGGTGCCGTACTCGCTCTTGACAGCAGCGCACCACTCTTCCGGTTGGTGTTCGATCACGTGACCAAGCCACCCACACCAATGGCATCTCCCAACACTTCCTTTACAAGCGGGTGTTAATTTAAGTCACGTGGTGTTGATGGCGGATGGCGAAACGTGAGTTATAAAGGCCGATTGTCCACCTAAGATGGATGTCCGCTCTACACACACACATACACCCTCATCCCCCACACTCACACACCCTCGTCTCCTGCACTTCCACACACGCCCCAAATACTCCCCCACCCACCAACCTCTACACCCCGACATCACCAGGCACCCCCTCCCCCACCACACGCCCTAATTACCCCCTCTACTTCCACACCCGACATCACCAGGCACCACAAAACACACACCACTCTGTCAGCACCCTCACCCCCACCAACACATGCACACACCTCCACACCCCACACCCCGACACTCGGCTCCCATCTCCTCACCTATCTCCTACCCTCCAACCCCTTATTTCACACACTGCCATAAACGCCCCCCCCCCACCCACTGCTGCCCGTCTTCCAACCCCAACCCATCCACATAATCCCCCTCCACTATAAACCCCTCACCCTCCCACCTCCCCATCTCCCAACCCCAACACATCCACACCATCCCCCACCATTATAAACCCCTCACCCTCCCACCTCCCCATCTCCCAACCCCAACACATCCACACCATCCCCCACCACTATAAACCCATCACCCTCCCACCTCCCCATCTCCCAACACCAACACACCCACACCATCCCCCACCATTATAAACCCCTCACCCTCCCACCTCGCCATCTCCCAACAGCAACACAGCCACACTATCCCCATCATCATCATCATCATCATCATGCTGTCGGTCGCGATGCGACAACGACTGCTTTCATTACTTGACTGCCGCTCTCCAATTTCATGAAAGCTGCCTGCAAAAGTGTTGAAGTGCTGCTGGCGTTTGCAAGTTACCAGCGGCACTCTCTCGGGGAGCAAATAGAGGTTTCACACCGGCAAGAACATGTCCAGACAGGCGCAAAACTATTTGTCCCTGCAGTGGCTGGTCGGGAGATGTTGGGAGTTCCATATATCAACCGCCCTTAATGCTGCCACAGTGACATGGTTTTCTGTTTAGGGTTTGCTCCCTTAGCCTTTGGTTCTGTCAAGAACCTGTACCACAAGGCAGAGGTTTACAACTTTGCAGGGCAGGGGCGTCAAACTCCCTCAGGTGTTGCAATACCTGCATACCTACACCATCCCCACACTGCCATAAACCTCCCACCTCCCCATATTCTCAATGCCCCCATTTCCCCATCCACGGCCCACACCGCCACACTCTTGTCTCCAACACCATCACTCTCACCCCACACCACCACACTCTTCCCCCACACCTCCACACCACCGTCCTCACATACATACCCTCACCTCCACCTCCACACCCCACACACCCCATACACCCCACACATCTTCCCACCCACCCCCATTTCCCAAATCATCCTCCACCCCCACCTCCACCACCACCCCCAACTCCACCACCACCCCAACTCCACCTCCACTACCACCCCCACCCCCACCTCCACCACCACCCCCACCACCACCCCCACCCCCACCACATCCACCACCACCCCCACCTCCACCTACCACACACCCCCACACCCCCCCACCTCCACCTCAAACCACCACCCCACCTCCACCTCCACCACCACCCCAACTCCACCTCCACACCACTCCACCTCCACTCCACTACACCACCAACCACCACCTCCACCTCCACCTCCACCTCCCACCCCACCACCTCCACCACCACCTCCACCTCCACCACCACCCAACTCCACTCCACCACACCACCACCACCTCCACCTCCACCTCCACCACACCTCCACCTCCACCACCACCCCCACCTCCACCCACCACACCACCCCCACCTCCACCCCACCACCACCCACCACCACCTCCACTACCAACCACCACCACCACCCCACCACCTCCACCTCCACCTCCACCACCTCACCTCCACTACCCCCACCACCCCCACCTCCACCACCACCACCCTCCACTCCACCTCCACCCCCACATCCCCTTATCCCGCCACCCACCACGGCCCACTCCCCACCACATCGCTGCTTCCTGCCGATTATAATATAACATCGTGTACACATGCGCGCGCACTCAGAACGAGGTCATTTCGCAGGGACGCTCAAAAACACACCGGAACGTGCTAGATGACGCCGTAATGAAAAGCAGCACAAGCGGAATGGGGCGGGAGATTACTGGTGAGGGGCCCAAAAGCTGGGCAAAAATATAGAATCTCAAAGCCATCGAACTATGCAGTTTAAAAAAATTGATAGAGAAGTAAATAATCAAATGTTTTATATTAAAATGTATCTATGCAATGAATCCCTGCAGTATGGTTTAAAACAGCAGTCGTTGGTGCCTTGTAAATAGTAGGAAAGAACCGGTGTCACAGTTTGAGCGCCCTGCCAGTTTCAGCTGACTGTTAGTTTCATGTGCATGCGTCAAAATCTAACAGCATCATCACTAACCTTATGAATTTAATATAATGTTTTTGGTAAAGATGTTTTCTATATGTGTACCAAGCGATTTGTTTCTAGGTGGTGTACTTTTAGAGATATTTCACTTTTCCTGTATTTTCTGTATGAAGATTGCTCACGACCATTGACAATGCCTTGAGTTTGATGGTACGCGCAGTGCAAAACATTAGTTTTATTCAAAATAAATAGAAATCAAGAACCCTAACCTTATAAATTTAATATAATCTTGTTGGTAAATGTGTTTTCTATATGTGTACTAAGCGATTTGTTAATAGGTGGTGTGGTTTTAGAGATATTTCACCTCTTCTGTATTTTCTGTATTAAGATTGCTCACGACCATTGACAATGCCTTGAGTTTGAGTGTATGCAGTCAGCTGAAACTGGCAGGGCGCTCAAACTGCGACACCGGGGGTAGGAGGAGAGGGGTGTTCACCACCTATATCAGCCATATTCTCCAATCAAGGTCTCACTACCATAAATCGCAGCTCGCTCCACCCGCCACACCCCCTGGTGGGAATTAAGGGAGTGATTTATCATAACTCATCGACGCCAGACCTAAATGGCAGTACCATCAAGCTTCCCCCAACTCAAGCAATGCATTAATAAACAAGTACAGTGATACCCCGATGTTATGCAAATTCGGATACAATGCAATGTGTTATTGGACCAAAAAAAACTATAATTGAACCCCGAATTTTGTTTTAATTCAAATGTAATTCAGTAAGCTGAACCCCTATAGAGGGTATGCACTGATGTCACGCTAAACGGAAGTGCGGCCATTGTGGCGATACAACCACAATAACAAACCCAACAAACTCAATGCATTGTCAATGGCAGTGAGCAATCTTCATACAGAAAAGGTTAAATATCTCTAAAAGCACACCACCTAGACACAAACCGCTTGGAACACATATAGAAAACATGTTTAACAACAATATTATATTAAATTGATAAGGTTAGGGTTCTCCATTTCTATTAATTTTGAATAAAACTGACGTTTTGCACTGCGCATACCGGCAAACTCAATGCATTGTCAATGGGAGTGAGCAATCTTCATACAGAAAAAGTTAAATATCTCTAAAACCACATCACCTAGATCCAAACCGCTTGGAACACATATAGAAAATATGTTTAAGAAACAGATTATATTAAATTGATATGGTTAGGGTTCTGGATTTCTATTAATTTTGAATAAAACTGATGTTTTGCACTGCACGTACCAACAAACTCAATGCATTGTCAATGGAAGTGAGCAACCTTCATACAGAGGGTGCGGGGTGCTGGTGTGCGAGGGGGGAGGTGGGGAGGCACTGGTGCAAGGGGGCGAAGGGGTTTCTGGGTGGGATAGGGTTCTGTGGAGGGTTGGGGGGAGGGGCTTCTGTGGCTTTGGTTGAGGGGTGTTTGGGTGGCTTTGGGGAGGGGTTCTTGGGGGGGGAGTTTTGGGTGGTTCGGGGAGGGTGTTTGGGGGGGTTGGGGGAGGGGTTCTGTGGAGGGTTGGGGGAGGGTGTTCTGTGGAGGGTTGGGGGAGGGTGTTCTGTGGAGGGTTGGGGGGAGGGGCTTCTCTGGAGGTTGGGGAGTGGGGTTCTGTGGGGGATTGGGGGAGGAGTTTTGGGGGGTGGGGTGGGGGAGGGGTTCTTGGGGGGGGGGTTAGGGGAGGGGTTATGGGGGGTTGGGGGAGGGGTGGTTCTGCGGTGGGTTGGGGGGGAGGGGTTCTAGGGGGGAGGGGGGTATTAGGGTGGTTGGAGGGAGGGTGTTCGTGGAGGGTTGGGGAGGGGGTTCTGTGGCGGGTTGGGGGGGGGTTCTGGGTGGGTTTGGGGGAAGGGGTTCGGGAGGGGGCGGTTGGGAGAGGGGGTTCTGTGGAGGGTTGGGGGGAGGGGCTTCTGGTGGGGGAGGGTGGTGGTGAGGGGGCTGGTGAGGGGCGTTGGGGGTGCTGGGAGGAGGGATGGTTGTGTGAGTGTTGGTGGGGGCCGCTGAGGAGGGAGTTTGATGGGGGTGCTGGGGAGGTTTTTTTGGGGGGGGGGGGGGGTGTTGGGAGGAGGGGTGGTGGTGGGGGGGAGCTGAGGAGGGAGTGTTGGTGGGTGGCTGAGGGAGGTGGTGGGTGGTGGTAGGTGGTGATGAGGGGAGGGAGAGTTTGGGGGGGGGGGGGGGGGGAGAGGGTTCTGTGGAGGGGGAGGGGGTTCTGTTTGAAGATTAAGCG
Source organism: Branchipolynoe longqiensis (assembly GCA_030323885.1). Classification (NCBI taxonomy): domain Eukaryota; kingdom Metazoa; phylum Annelida; class Polychaeta; order Phyllodocida; family Polynoidae; genus Branchipolynoe; species Branchipolynoe longqiensis. Next base: position 29,544,725 of record CM059202.1, on the reverse strand, counting down.
TTGGGAACTACTAACAACTGTTTATGGCTCCTGGATGCCTAGCCTCGTTTTGAGTTGAGCGTGAGCCCCACACCCACACAGCACATCACCCCATTCACCGGTTCCAACACTTACCCACTCACTCCCCAAGCCCATCTCCACTCGCCACCCCAAACTACTCCCTGATCTCAGTTACTACTGCCCACCCACTCCCCACAGCAACCCACTCCCACTCCCCACCCACTCCCCACAGCAACCCACTCCCAATCCCCACCCACTCCCCACAGCAACCCACTCCCAATCCCCACCCACTACCCGATGTATGATGTGTGATTTGTTTGTAGTTTGTGGTGTATTTTGTTTTTAGTTTGTGATGGGTATTGTTTGTAGTTTGTGATGTGTGTTTTGTTTGTAGTTTGTGATGTGTGTTTTGTTTGTAGTTTGTGATGGGTATTGTTTGTAGTTTGTGATGTGTGTTTTGTTTGTAGTTTGTGATGTGTGTTTTGTTTGTAGTTTGTGATGTGTGTTTTGTTTGTAGTTTATGATGTGTGCATTGTTTGTAGTTTGTGATGTGTGTTTTGTTTGTAGTTTATGATGTGTGCATTGTTTGTAGTTTGTGATGTGTGTTTTGTTTGTAGTTTGTGATGTGTGTTTTGTTTGTAGTTTATCATGTGTGCAGTGTTTGTAGTTTGTGATGTGTACTGTTTGTTGTTTGTGATCTGTGTTTTGTTTGTAGTTTGTGATGATGGTTTTACACCATGTTTCCAATCAAGACGATGGAGATCGCCCCTTACAACCCAACACTCTCCACACACATATTTTGCTTTATAAACAGAAGAACATTGCCAAGTTTTGCCGAGCAATGTTTGAGCCTGACCAGACCGGATGGCCGAATGAGTTGAGCGTCCGTCTCCCGTTTTGTTAGATCGGGGATCCGAACTCATGGGTGTGTGGGTTCGAACCCTGGTCGAGTCAAACCAATGACTTACCAAAGTGATACTTGTCGCTTCCTAGCCAGGCGCTCGGCATTATTAGGATAGGGCAAGGACTGGTTGGCTCAGTGTCAGGATAATGTTACTGAGTGGGATATCAAGTCATGGCATCCTGGTCTCCCAGTGGGGCAGCACAATAAAGTCACCTTGAGTGTGCACTGACACAAGTCGGTACCCATCCTGACATGACCTTAGATGTTGCTAGGATGTAAAACAACAAACAAAAGCATTTGAGCCTAGTAAATAAATAGTTCAGCCTGTTTTATTCTGTAAGGGCAGTACAACACTGGCATATTCTCACTCCTGGGGCAGCTTTGTTCCAATATATTATTGCTGGGAAGCTGGCAGGAATCACAGGGGACAGTTTTATGATATAACTTCACCAGGATTGGGAGGAGGACATCGCTCAGGTGATAGCGTGTCCACCTGTGAAGGGATCAGTCATGCTATCGATCCTGCGCAGAGGACACATTTGCAGTTTGGGCTATTTCCCGTTCCAACCAGTGGTCCACAACTGGTTCATCAAAGGTTGTGGTATGTGCTGTCCTGTCTGTGGGAAAGTGCATATAATAGCCCCCTTGCTGCTTATCGGAAAGAGTAGCGTATGTGGCGGCAGTGGGTTTCCTCCAAAGAAATATGTCAGAATGACCATATGTTTGATGTCCAATAGCCAATGATAAAAATCTATGTGCTCTAGAGGCGTCGTTAAATAAAACAAGCTTTCCTTTCACCAGGTTCATGATAAATGATTATTCAATTTAAGGCCGAATATATTTGAAGAGTTCAGGCGCAAAACCACGGAAACGCCAATCCAAAAAATTAATTAAAATAAAATATTGTTACTTGAAAATAATGTTAATTCTCACTCACTCCACTTTTCTTATGATGACATGATTATGGACCAATGAACAAAAAAGGAGGATATAAAAGAAATAAGCTTGTTGAAGGTTTGATTCCAATGTTTATCTCAATTTTTGGATTGGCTTTTACAGGGGCTTGCTCCTGAACTCTTCATTTTTAGTTGCACTATCCGATGCCTTTGAATTTCTGAGAGATTTTCAAAACAAATATATTACACTGATCCTTATCTACTTAATTTTTGTTTGATATATCTTTTATATTTAGTTGATCCATATCTTTTTTTCTTTTTTTTGATGGGATGTTTATGCTGTCCATAGCATATAAGCTCGGATGATCGAGCTTGTTTTCAATGCTGGGCAGTTATCGGTCTGTGTTTCTTAAGATTATGGTTTGTGTTCAGTGATCTATGTTACTTTTTTTTGGATTTTGACGTGATGGTACTGGTGCTTTACATTTCTATAGATAATATACTGTGGACTAGTAGTGTTTTTGACTAAAAGTTTCTTTGTTTTTTTTTCTACTGTACCTTTCCTTGAACTATCTCTTATTTTAAACCGCTAGCTTGGGAAATACTTGAAGTAGGTTCCCCCACACCTTCCCACCACCACCACCCACCCCAATGGGCCCTCCTCTCCTGCCACCACCCTTAAACATCATGAACAAACCATCAATACACTGAACATCCTACACAACTATCAACCTGCTTAAACACATTGAACATTATATAAGACAGACAAAATGTCTTGTCAACTATACACTTACCTTGTTTTATAAGAGAAAAAATGTAACCATCAACGATTGTTTGAGTATACACCTTCTACTCGGTGCTGCTCCCCATTTTTGCATGAACTACAGTGACTGGTGCTGAACATTATACAGCAGGAGTCACTCCCTTAATTCTACAGGATCGGTGCTGTAACTAATACAGCACTGATAAATTATTTAGACTGTCAATTCCAATAGTAAGATGGCTGGAAGACTAGTGCTCCGGCGCTGACAAATGTCATATTCAGATGAATAAATACTTTACCCCCCAAAAAAAACAAAAAAAACATGCAAACTATTTTTTTCTTTTGCACTCCCATCGAAATGCTAAACATTGTAGGTTTCAGCAGTGACCCGTTTTATTAAATTGACTTAGTATTCCCTTTTTGACAGCAACAAATATTTAGTTAACCGCACCAGTCTCTAAGTTGGACGTGTAGGCTCAAAACTAGGCAAGTGTTGCAGGTTTGAAAATGGGCATGACTTGCTGATACAGGTAGTCCTGGATTTTGGATTATGCAAATAATGGTTGCACGACTCATTTAAATTGTCTTGGGTCAACTATAGCTTCGTCAGTAGTATATGTTTTATTGGTTTAGTCAGGTGTTATAGTAGGGTGGGTATACTTTCGTAGTTGTTTATTTCTTTTAATCTTTTTGACAGGGAGGGGGGGGGGTATTTCAGAGAGGGAAGGGAGTGGTTTGGGACTATGTATTTATTTCAGTTCTCAACGTTTGTGGTCTATCCAGGTAGGTTTATTAATGTATGTCTATGTTGGGTGCTCAACCTTTAATCTAGCTTTCATCGGCCTATACAGCTTTGGACCATGTTAGTCCCTCATCTTCGTATGACCTTCTTGTCTGTTTCTTAAAGATTTATACTGCCTATCATGGATAAGTCTGAATAGACTTGTTTTCACAATTAGACAGTTGGTCAATAGAAAACCCAAGCCTACACTTTTACTGACTTAAGGGATTTTTAACCTCCCACACCATATAGATATGGTATGACTATGAGAGCAATGGGCCTTTGATGACGCTGTAAGTTATAGTACACAACGGTGGAAATCCAAATTAGCAGAGGTGATGGCATGGGATGTTACTAGGATGTAAAACAACAACTAACCAACGATGTGAGTCCCACCCCGTCAAATAGCACAACAATAATAGCTGAGTCATTGCCCTCCCATGTCTGCTGCTGACCTTGACCTATGACCTCACGGTGACCTTTCACACAGTGGACGCTGAAGAGAATTAACAATTTCATCTATCAGTGCGGAAGCGTGGGGTTTGGGCGAAAGGATTGCCACAGCTTTAAAGCATTGGATCCGGTGGTTCCCGCCATCTTGGATGGTAGTGGTCCAGCATTGCCGATAGGAGCATCAGGGGGGTGGTTCAATTTTTGTTTTAATGGACTTATTCAGTCATCATCATCATGCTGTCGGTCGCGATGTGACAAAGACTGCTTTCATTACTTGACTGCCGCTCTCGTGTGGTTATACATTTCATGAAAGCTGCCTGCAAAAGTGTTGAAGTGCTGCTGGCTTTTGCAAGTTACCAGCAGCACTCTCTCGGGGAGCAAATAGAGGTTTCACACCAGCAAGAACATGTCAAGACAGGTGCAAAACTATTTGTCCCTGCAGTGGCTGGTCGGGAGATGTTGGGAGTTCCATACATCAACCGCCCTTAATGCTGCCACAGTGACATGGTTTTCTGTTTAGGGTTTGCTCCCTTAGCCTTCGGTTCTGTCAAGAACCTGTACCACAAGGCAGTGGTTTACAACTCTGCAGGGCAGGGGCATCAAACTCCCTTAGGTATTTCAATACCTGCAATACCTGCATTATTCAGTATAACGATATTATTGACAATTGTGTACGGAATTGACATTTATTTATTTGTAATACCACCATGCTTTATTTATCATCAAATATACGCCTTGAATATAATGTATTACGCTTGCCTATCTAATATCCACTTTGAATATAATGTAGTACTTATCAAATATCCATTTTGAATATAATGTATTAATTATCAAATATCCACTTTGAATATAATGTTTTTGTTTTTGGGGGGTTTTCAGTCACATTGGTGCGCTGAAGGCTGCAAATCTGTAGCACTGTATGGGCACCGCTGAAAGCGGTCCCATGTGGTCGGGAGTTGGCTTCTGATGGGTAGTAGTCAGAGAAATTGAGGGGGAGGAAGGAAAAAGGCAGTCTAAGAGCCCAACCACAGTCTCTGAGAGGGTCGGGGGAGGCTGGGTGGTTGGTGTAGTTTTACGCCCCAGTAAGACCCTAGGCCATACCAGGAGGTGCACCGACTTGTGACAGCATGCACTCATGGAGACTTTATAGTGCTGCCCCACTGGGAATATTATGTATTACTTATCAAATATCCACTTTGAATATAATGTCTTACTTATCAAATATCCACTTTGAATACAATGTATGACCATCAAATATGCACTTTTAATATAATGTATTACTTATCAAATATTGACTTTGAATATAATGTATTACTTATCAAATATCCACTTTGAATATAATGTATTACTTATCAAATATCCACTTTGAATACAATCTATTACTTATCAAATATCCACTTTGAATATAATGTATTACTTATCAAATATGCACTTTTAATACGATGTATTACGTATCAAATATCCACTTTTAATACAATGTATTACTTATCAAATATGCACTTTGAATACAATGTATTACTTATCAAATATCCACTTTGAATACAATGTATTACTTATCAAATATCCACTTTGAATACAATGTATTACTTATCACATATGCACTTTTAATACAATGTATTACTTAGCAAATATCCACTTTGAATATATTGTATTCCTTAGCAAATATCCACTTTGAAAATAATTCACGACACGGAGACAACATGGTGTATATATGGGTGGTTTATTCGTCGGAAGGACTCATTAAGACAATGATGAACAGCAAGACATCACAGCAACAGAACAGAGCCATTTCTCCATGAGACAATGGTTAAGATACAGGAATCAAACCCTCAGCCCTACCGCTTTATCATTAACTATAGGTGTCGGTGGTTGGGTGACGAAATGCTGAGAGGTGTTGATGTGAAGGTGGCTGTGGCAGTTGTGGTCGATTATTCGAATTTGGCACGCTGGTAGCATCAGTCTTGTTGGTGCTGGTGGCGGCATTTAGCGGAAAAGTTCGGAAGAACGTAGTTGGTCAGTTCATGTCAACAGCTAACACTAGGTGGCATCACCATACCGAATTAACCGCAGGGGAGATCCGTGGGGTCGGTCGTCGTAGTTGGTTCAGTTTGTGTAGTGTTGTAGTTCGAGCTGTCTCGTCTCCGGCATGAATTACCGATGTTAAGAATAACATCCATAATTCATGACACAGAGACAACATGGTGTATATATGGGTAGTTTATTCGTCGGAAGGACTCATTAAGACAATCATGAACAGCAAGAGATCACAGCAACAGAAGACAGCCATTTCTCCATGAGAAAATGGTTAAGACACAGGAATCAAACCCTCAGCCAATTATTGAGAGAGTTTGAGGCCGTGAGCATATGTGGTCCCTAGGGATGTATGCATGCACAGCTGCTGAGGACCAGGAGCCAATTTCCATGATCTCTTCCAGGGAGCTCCCAGGTGAGGCGCAAGCTTGTGCCTTGCCCCTCCGGAGGCTGTGGAGTGTGTAGGTGTCCGGGTTGGGAATCCCAGACGCTGTGAGTGGCAGGCGAAGGGTGGCGAACAGGGTTGGCACCATCAAGGGAGCAACACCCACCATAATGAAGGTAAGGCCGGCGGCTGGGGGCCATTGGTAGCATACGTATTGGCACCAGGCGTCGACGGGGCATGTGATGGTGTGGGCCACCGGGCGGACCATGATGGTGAAGGCCTGTCTGGGCCTCCATCTTGTCTTCGTTGATTTGACTCTTATTGCGAGTCCTTCCTTGACGAGGGCGATGTCGGCGCGTTGAAGCGAGTGGCCAGTGTCGCATCGGGAGTTGGTGGCGAGCAGGTTGCTTTGCCTGAGGAGGGTGTGGTATCGGATCAGTAGCGCTGCTGTCAGGAAGTATGCAGGTGGGCCAGCCATGGTCATGTGGTGGACCACTGCCCTTATGCTCGCTGGTGTGAGGGGTGGTGCCTGGTGGGTGATGTGGTGTGAGACCTACACTCCTCTGCCTAGAGGGGAAATCGAACCCACATCTCTTACATTCCGGGCCAGTGTGCTAACCATTACACCACGTAGTCTCCATAATGTCACCACCCTACTCACGCCTACCTGTACACATGGCTCCTTGCCTGAGAGGTCAGTGCAGACTACTACAATAATGTATTACTTATCAAATATCAACAGCAAATATACTAAATAACTTATCAAATATCTAACTTGTACAGAGTGAATTACTTATCAAATATCCATATTAAACAAAGTCAAATAGTTATCAAATATCTACATTAAATATAGTGAATTAGGGTCATTCTCTAAAACTGGGCACTAAAGTGTGACATGGAAACCAAAAGTGAAAACCTTCCAAATAATAGCAAAAAACCTTCCAAATAATAGCCTACCCCAATGTCCTATGAAAGTTTGTGTGTTGTGCATATGTCAGAGTTGAAAAAAAAAAAAACATTTCACTTTTTGAATTAGATCTTATAAAAATTGAGCAATACATTAATATCACTTGCGTAACATAACAATCCAAGACACATCCAGAACATCATTTTAAGATATACAACATAGTAAAACAAGATTTTATTGATTATTGTTAAGCAGACAAGGTTATGACTTACAAGAAAAAAGTTGAAAAAAAAGTTGAAAAAAGTGTGGCTACATGCATAGTGTAAATGTGTAAATTTTCACTTTTTCACATTAGCACAAAATCATATAAGTAAACTTTTAATTTCTTTCTTGGGATAGCTTCAATAAATGTACTATTGCTAATATACTGAATACACAGAGGATACAATAATTATTTGACTTGCAATCAATAAAAGAAATAACAAATTATAAGCATCGTAATGTGGAAACCAAATATGTGGTACCCAATTTTATAGAATAACCCATTACTTGTCAAATATACATCTTGTACACAGTGAATTACTTATCAAAATCCATATTAAGCATAGTCAAATTAGTTATCAAATATCTACATTAAATATAGTTATTACTTATCAAATATACATTTTGTACACAGTGAATTACTTATCAAAAATCCATATTAAACACAGTCAAATAGTTATCAAATATCTACATTAAGTATAGTGTATTACTTATCAAATATACATCTTAAACATAATGTTTTACCTATCAAATATACAATTGTGAATATATAGTGAACTACTTATTAAATAAAGGTGTTATTTGTTGTCAGTAGTTTTACTCATTTTCCTAGGTGTGTTTGTTGCTTGTTTGTTGTTGTTTTACATCCTAGCAACACAACCTACTTCCATAGGGGGAACGCCACATACACACGTACGTAAGTGTTCGTTGGTTGCTTTCATCAGAAACCACAGACAAACAGCTTTGACGGTCATGCCTGAACGGCAGAAATGGGGGTTTGAGTACCGCTCTAGGCATAATGTCCCTATTTGTTGCAACACCTCCCACATCACTGGTGACATTGTAAAATATTTCGACTTTCTACACATAATTACATTACAACTAGTAACATCTAAGGTCATAGCAGGACGGTATCACCTTAGATGTTGCTAGGGCATAACACGACAACAAACACAACTATGACAGTTGTTTTCGCGAGTCTGTAGGCATTGTGCTTGATCTGTGGAACTGAAGGCCATTCTGCCACCAGGTGGCCTTCTTGACCTACTTTCTCTCTAATTAAGATCAGTATGCTCCAATTAAATGCATTCAATTTCTAATCACTTTCAACATTACATGCTGAAAGATCCACCCTGCCCAGCAATTTGAACTGGCAGTGAGTGGCAAGGACACCCATTTACTATTTTGAACGTGAACTAACTTCTTCATTGATTTGCTAACTCATTTGCAAAGTTCTAAGGCCAAATACAAAACAATTTTAAGTTGGTGATCGTCGGTCGGGCGGGCGTTTTTGTGTGGGTTTTTGTGGGTTGTTTTTTTCAATGTTCATTTAAAAATATTGGGGACCCTAGATGTGGCTGAATGGGTAGAGCGCAGGCTTCCCGTGCGGAAGGGCGGGAGTTCGATTCCCGGTCGAGTGAAAGCAATGACTTACAAATCTGATATGTGTCACTATCTACTCTAGTATACGGCATTTACTATGACAGGGCAAGGAGCAGTGGAATGATTAAGACAAATTGTCCGTGTTGGAAATTTCCCCTGCTTAATCAACTAATGTATCCACCCCACTAATAATGATAATAATGATAGTACTGCTTGTAGTAATAGTACTGCTAGTCATAATAGTAATGATAGTAATACTAGTAATGCTAGTAATAATAGTAGCAATAGTAATAATAGTAATGATAGTAATAATAGTAATGGTAGTAATAATGGTAATGATAGTAATAATAGTGATAATAGTGCTGATAGTAATACTAGTAATGATACTATTAATGCGAATGATAATAATAATAATAGCAAGGATAGTAATGATAGTAATGGTACTAATAATAGTAATGATAGTAATAATAGCAATAACAGTGCTGATAGTAATTATAGTAATGATAGTAATAATAGTGATAATAGTAATAATAATAATGATAGTAATGATAGCAATGATAGAAAGTATAGTAATTATAGTAATAATAGTAATACTAGTAATACTAGTAATGATAGTAATAATGGTAATGATGGTAATGATAGTAATAATAGTAATGATAGTAAAAATGGTACTGATATTAATAATAGTAATGATAGTAATGATAATAATAGTAATGATAGTAATAATAGTAATGATAATAATAATAGTAATGCTAGTAATGATACTAATAATAATAATGATAGTAATACTAGGAATAATAATATTAATGATAGTAAAAAATAGTAATAATATCAATGATAGTAATAATAGTAATGATAATAATAGTAATGATAGTAATAATAGTAATGATAGTAACAATAGTGATAATAATAACATTAATAATAATAGTAATGAATAGTTTGCAATGTATAAGCAACGATTCTTTTTTTGAGGAGCAGAAATAATACAAGGAAGGTCAGCTTATAAGTTATACAAGAAATCAACAGAGATGGACACAATGTGTATCCGATATTTAGGATTAAACTAACCTTCTAACAGGTTGGCGTGCATTACCCATGGAGTAGGCTAATACAAGGTTTGTTTTTTCGGTATATGGACTGGGTTTTTTGTGGGTGTTTTTTTTGTGGTTTTAAAGAAGAAGAAAAATGAAAAGAAGAGAAGGCAGCAGGACCCCCGCAGCCATTACCTGATTACTTGTTGTCACATTCGGAGAAACCTCACTAATGGCTACAAGGTCATCTGCTCAAGGCAACTCGCCCGGTACAAATCAATCGAAATCGAGGCCCTTCAATCTCCCTTTTAACTCTCCACTCTCCAACCACAATCTTAAACTGTTAAAGCTGCATAGTCCAATGAAATATCACATTTTCAAAACCAAACCAATTATCCAGCTTTGATTTTACATCAATCAATCAATAGTTCCGTCCTCTAGTCGAGGGTTGGATGCTGCCATTCACCTTCCCTTCCAACAATGTACGGTATATTGAACTCTGTCGAATGATGTGGTCAAAATAAATAAGTTTCTTTGTCTGTATAGTGGCAAACAAGCTTTTCTTATTTTTAATTTTTCTGAGAACTTCTTTGTTGGTGATCTTCTTTGTCCATGATATTTTCATCATCCTTCGATAAGTCCACATCTCAAATGCTGCTAAACGTTTGTACATTTTCTTAGAGATTGTCCATGTCTCTGCCCCATACATTAGAGTAGACCACACATAACACTGAAGAATACGCTTCCTTGTTTGTATTAATATCTTACTTGATGTTAACACTCTATACATTTTGGAGAATGTTGTTCGGGCTATTGTTATCCTTCTTTTAATTTCTTCCTCACATCTCCCATCATTTGTAATCTTTTGTCCGAGATATATGAATTCGAATTATTATCTAACTTTTATACTGATGCACTTATTAAGCATTTGTTTCTGCGTAGAAGGCAATACTGAGTCAATTTAACAGAACCTGTTACTGCAGAAGTCTATGGTGTCAGAGTTGTTGGCAAGCCTGCCAAAACTAATTTTCCATGTTTGCACTCAAAATATCTCAGAAGTTTACCATTTAAAATAAAAGTAACTTTGAACGAATGTAAAGTATATACTAGTGATCGATCTAATATAATTATCTCAGAAAAAAATAGAGAAATTCTAAACCATCGGACTATGCAACTTTAACCATTTAGCTCGCTGCCTGCCACACACACTCACACACATACACACACCGCCGTCACGCCCCCGAGGTACACTACGCCCCCTAGGGACAGCACACTTCGTAACGAGTCCACTCTCGGCAGCCTATCACGGGAAATCACGAGAACCGGAAGGACAAGGCGAGATTTACACGCCCAAGGGCAGCCCGCCGGGCCTGAGGCTCTCCTCATTGGCTGAGGACGGTGGGGGGAGATTGAGGGTTGGGGGAGGGTGAGTTGGTTGGTGGGTGGGGGGAGGGTGGGGGCGGTAGGGGGTGGGGGAGCGCTAGTGGGGGTGGGAGGGTGAGTGGGAGTGGGAGGGTGGGGGAGGGGAAGTGGGGGTCAGAGGGTGAGTGGGAGTGGGAGGGTGGGGGGAGGGTGAGTGGGGTGGGTGGGTGAGTGGGAGTGGGAGGGTGGGGGGAGGGTGAATCGGGGTAGGAGGGTGAGTGGGAGTGGGAGGGTGGTGGGAGGGTGACTCGGGGTGTGATGGTTGGGGGAGGGTGAGTGGGGGTAGGAGGGTGAGTGGGAGTGGGAGGGTGAGTGGGAGTGGGAGGGTGGGGGGAGGGGGGAGGGGTGGGAGGGTGGGTGGCTGCGGAGAGTGAAATCTCGCGTTTTATCGCCCATGAACTGCGTCTCCAAGATGGCCGCCAAGGGACGCGGGCACCACGCTCACTTAGACTTAGAGGCGGGCGAGGATCGAGTCTCGCGCTGTGACGCGAGCAGACGAGAGTTGGCCGATAAACACTTAGAGCGAGATGCTTTCGACGCTCGTAAATAAATATCAATTACGTAGTGGGGTGTG
>CM059202.1:29454178-29532436 GCA_030323885.1 Branchipolynoe longqiensis | reverse complement strand
GAAACACAACACAGGAATTACTTCCACTATTTAACGCATGCCACATTGACCTGATTATGGTATAGTTAGAGTTAAATCCTGAAGTTGCCTCTGAACAGTGAAATTTGAGCTCAATGTCTGTGTAAAATAGTTGCTTCCCATTTGGAATGTTACCATGCTAATTCAAAATCACAACCACCAAATTAATTCAGAATAGAAAAGTGGCCTACTTTCATGTGAATCACTATGCACAGACTACCGGGAAAGGCAAATGAGCAAGAGTGAGCAGTTCATCGCATCCATTATATAGTCAAAGTGTGATTTTTCTATTTGGTTTCTTTTGTGTTACAATCTTACACATGTTTGTATGTTAATAGGTACTCCACACTGATTTTTTTTTCTTTTCATGAAGTTAATTTGCAAATGGTACAGTGAGTTAGAAAGACCTTATCATTCTGATTACAAATATATATAATAATGGTAAATAGGATTTTTAGTCCCTAAGTAATGAAATTCTTAATATTTAAAGCATTTTGAGTTTTTGGTACTGATGTTACGGTTTTGGTACACAGTTTCTGAGAACAACCCATATATATATATATTTGTCATAATTTAAGGGTATTTTCATATTCAATTATTTGTTGTCTTGATTTCAGAACCTCTGTATAATACATTTTGACATGATTAACGATCTTCAGAATTTACTAACTGATGAGGACAATTAAAACTTGTGACCATGGACCTATAGACACGTTCAGTGTTTATGTTTACCTCCTAGAATTCCCACGCATGCGCAAGGGGCTGGTTGGCAGAAGTAACCATAAAGCCATTCAGTTTGCCGATACGCACATGGCGAAACTTGGATTTTATTCAAGATTAATAGAAATACAGAACAATTTGGCTCAATTCTCCACAAAAAAATCAGTCACTTTACAGGCTGATGTTTACATCAGTATTGCTCTATTGGTTTCTATGTGAAACGGCACCGATCCGCTTAGTTTTGCTAACCAGAGTTATTCTGGGTGCAAGTCACGTGATAGTGACGTCACTGGTCAACGTGTTTATATCCATACCTTGTAAATTACAAATATTGAACTAACTTTGTTTAGTAAAGAAAAAAGGTCAATAAATTTATCAAAACTAATTTTTTTTAAAAGGGCTTTGTTTGTGCAGTTTAATATTTTTCACACCCTTGTTGATAACTACTGTGGAGGATCAGGTTTGGTTTGTTTGGGTTTAATGTCCTAGCAACATCTAAGGTCATATCAACTTAAGTTGAAGTTAAATCAATGATCAAGATGGGTACTGCATTGTGGCCATGCACACTGGTGGCAACTTTATAGTGCGTCCCCACAGGGAGACCATGCTGTCAGCATAATATCCCACGCAATCACATTATCCTGATACTCAAACCAGTTGTAAAATATTCCGATAATAATGCATTGGTGGGGGAATGCAAATGTTCTATTTGTGAAACAGGTATATAGGGCCAGGTGCATAGATGTTTATGTAGTTGCTGGTGGTGCTTGGTTCATTGGTAAATAGACATTGTGGTGCTAGTAAGATTGTGTGAAAGGGGCCCTTGGAGCTCTACCCACTACCCCCACCCCCCTCTGCTAGTCATGGATCACCACACACTCAGCTCAGGGCCGGTGGTGGCCAAGGGAGCCACACCACGTGGTGGTGGTGGGCAGATCACTGTAACCATGGGGACTGGAAATGCTTGATTCTCATTGGTAGAGCTGGAGATGCTTGATTCTCATTGGGAGAATATGGTCAGGTAATGTACTATACTGGATCCATGTACCATAAAAATAATAAACCCGAGGGCTTGGCTCTCTCTCTTCTTTCACTCTTTATACTCTTCCTTTCTCCTTTTGCCTGTATTGATTTCACCATAGCCTGCCTACACAACCACAGATTCGAGCCGTGGACTTTATAGTCCGATCCTATTATTAATGCCGAGTAGCAAGCTAGGTAGTGCAAAGCATACATTTTGTAGGTCAGTAGTTTGAATACGAGCTTGAAATGAGCATAAAACTGAATTGACAGTAAATTCATCATGAATTACCTGTTTTCAATACACCACCGACATAAATATATTGGAGAGATAATAATTTAGAAAAGCCTTTAGAATGAAACCAATAACAATTTAATTTGTATTGACATTACTTTACAAACGGCACTTATTTGTTATTGAGTTTGACGGAAAAATATAGTTTAGTCTTTTACCGAAAAAAATTATCATGGCTTATTTACCCTGTCCATAACGAGTAAGTTGCATCATGGCTTGTTTTCATTGCTGAACAGCAAGTCTCAATTTGGTAGTTGCCTTCTCATCTTACCTGTTCGTGGCTGGCCTTAATTATGTTTTTTTGGGTGCGACATTTTGGTATATATATACTTATCTTGATGCCACTTTTTTTTTTCTACCCCCAGTTTCACCGTGAAGCCGGATCCTAAGTAGGAAGTTGGACGGCTAGTGCTACCCAGAAACTGGCAAAGCTGACGGCTATTCTACATAAGACAAGGATTTGGTTGGACTTTAATAAGCGTAGTTAAGCCAAGATGGAGCTTGGAGTACATGCTTTCGACGAGTCACAGAACCAAGACGATGTAAAAATGAGACTGAGTGACCGCCTGTCCACTATATATTTGGGAGACGTGATAGACATATGGCAGGACCAGCGGGAAGTTTGTGTTGGGAGTCATGCAGACTTCGCTAAGCATCTGCTGGCAGTGCACAAGAAGTATTGCTGGGATTATTGCCGCACGGAGTCACAGGTGAACACGGGACATCTCTCACTAGATGACGATACGGACCAGTGAGTATTACTACAGTTATTAAAATTTTAATGTGTGATTTCCTGTTTGTTGCATCTCATTTCAATGAACCACATGGATCTGTATTCACTTATATATCCTTGGGTTTTGACTAATGACTAACAAGTAACATGTATGGTTTGTATGCGTTGCCGAAAGTCTTGAATATTCTTGAATTTTTGTATGGGTACCCTCGAATGTTCTTGAATTTAGCTGCATGTTCTTGAGTGTGCTTAAATTCCCCCCCCCCCCCCACAAACACCCTTAACCCCCCAACCCCACTTGCCTGCCAGCCAAGTTTGCTCAGTCTGCAAAACTTTGGTATCAAAATGTAGCGTGTCTCCTTGAAAATGTTCTTTAATCTCATGGGCCCTATTTAATTAACACGACCCGGGCGACTCGGTTCACCCGAGTTGCTAGAATTTCAAATCGAACAAAACGAGTGGAGTTGAAAAAAAGATGTGCTGTGTGCAAAAAATTCCCTCGTCTTGGCTGAGGGTGGCTAGGAACGATGACATCACATTTGTGCTGGTACCATCCTGTAGGATGACAGCTACCAGTACCAGTCCTAGATGGTTTCTTTTGGTAATAACCCAGATTAATGAAATGGAAATGTAACTAGACTATGCAATCATAAAATACTTTAAATCCTATTTGCTGTAGTTATATCGTTATTTAAAAAAAAAAAGTTTTGGAATAAGCCACCATTTTTTCCCACCCCGAGCGTGGAGAAGTGTATTCGTTTATTCAACCCAAGTCTGTAGGATGTGACCATGCACCAAAAAGTGGCCCGCGTGACCCGAGTTGATTAATCGAATATTCCCATGGAAAAGAATCTTGTGGATTTATACAGAATTTTGAAATTTTGATCTGCCCGAGTTTTTCCTGGATATGGCCATATAGTCAAAATTTACGACCATTCTGGCTTCCCCTGTCAGTTTAGAAGTCCCAAAAATTCATAAAATATTTTCCTGATTTTTGTTGTTGTCAGATCATTTTCATCTATGAATCTGGTGGCCAACGTTTTGTATGATGTGAGTACTTTTATATCATAAACTTGTAATTCTGTATGCGACTTCTGATATTAATTATTAGACTAAAGGCAAGATAGTATCAGTATCAATAAATTATGTCCCGTGTAATCATGTAACATAAACAATTCAGTAGTATTAGTAAGCAATATATTTAATGTTGTTCTAACCTGGAATCTCTTAATTGAACTTGTAATTGTAAATGCATAGCGTTCTGCGCATTCATTCTTATAACTTGTGGTGTTCTCTGTGGTGGAGTGGTAAGAGTGTCTGACTTTTTTCTAGGTCGGACTCCTAATCTGAAGGTCGGTGGTTCGATTCCCCGTGCCCCCCACCTCTGTCAATTTGGATTTCCACCGCTGTGTATAACTTACAGCGACATCAAAGGCCAGTTGCTCTCATACCATGTCTATGCGGTGTGGGAGGTTAAAAATCCCATGGGTCGGTCAAAGTGTGGACTCACGCTTTCTATTGACAAAATGTCTAATGGTGAAAACAAGTCTATTCAGACTTATCCATGATAGGCAATATAAATCTTCAAGAACCTACATATCAGCAATATATCTGGCTAGAATAGTAGAAGAGCAGTGCTGCAGCACAGAACATAATTGGCCATTCTGATGAATAAAATAAAATATTCCGCACCCCCCCCATCCGCACCCCCAACAAAGGCTACTTATGGAAATGGCATTGAGTTGATTCAGAATCTGATGGCCTCATTTATCGTATTGTTTTATTTATATCAAATCCATGTTTTGCCACGTTCATCCCTGAGTATAAAGATGTGTATCTTTGTTCCAGTGATGATGCCGGTGCAGATGGGGACGATGACGACACTACTTGTGACATGGTGCAAGACGACACAGGCGAGGAGGATGTGAATGTTAAGCCGTGTGTCTGCACTGACTGCGGTAAAACTTTCAGCCAGTTAACCAGCCTCATTTCGCACATAAAGATGCATGAAGTGGAGAACTCCAACATGGAGTCGCATGGCTTGAAGGAGCTCGATACATTACCTGCAAGCAAAATGTCATTCGTGTGCATGATCTGTAATGTAATTTTGAAGAACCTCATTGGGTTTCAAGCTCATATGAGGACGCATACAGAGACAGTGAGTGACTCTCCTGACAATGATAAACAATTTAGGGAAGGATGTGAGACTATGACAGCCACCACTGACAAACAACCATTTGCAGGTCCTGGTAGAGACATGTCATTTAGTCGGTTGGAGAACCCGATGGCTGATACAGCAGCACTGCCATCCACAGACACTGCAGAGCCTGCTACAATTAAAGAGGAGGTGAATGACAGTTTAGAGGATTCAGAGACGAAATCCTTTGATGACCAACTAAGGACACCTATGATGACATCTGATGACGAAAAGCCTCATGCGTGTTCTATCTGTTGTAAAGGGTTCAAGCGATTGAGCAACTTAAAGTCACACATGATGATTCACACAGGAGAGAAGCCTTTTGTGTGCCCAGATTGTGGTAAGGGGTTTAACCAGCGAAGCCACCTGAAGGCGCATGTGATGACACATACCGGAGAGAAGCCACACGTCTGTTCAGTTTGTAATAAAGGATTCAAAGAGTCGAGACGATTAAAATCACACATGATGACACATGCAGGTGAGAATACTCACATGTGTTCCGATTGTGGTACAGGGTTCAGCCATTTGAGCAACTTAAAAATACACATGATGACTCACACAGGAGAGAAGCCGACTCATGTGTGCTCAGAGTGTGGTAAGGCATTCAGTCACTTTAGTGGTCTAAAGATACATACGCTGATTCACACTGGTGAGAAACCTCATGTCTGTTCAGATTGTGGTCGTGCATTTAACCAGCGAAGTCACTTGAAGTCACATGCGATGACCCACACAGGTGAAAAACCACACGTGTGTTCGATTTGTGACAAAGGATTTAGAGAGTCACGAAGACTAAAATCCCACATGACGGCTCATACTGGAGAGAAACCGCACACATGTTCTGACTGCGGTAAAGGA
The DNA here is from genome assembly GCA_030323885.1 of Branchipolynoe longqiensis. NCBI lineage: Eukaryota > Metazoa > Annelida > Polychaeta > Phyllodocida > Polynoidae > Branchipolynoe > Branchipolynoe longqiensis. The sequence continues at coordinate 29,526,598 of CM059202.1, read as the reverse complement.
TTTAATCAGCGGAGCCACCTCAAGTCGCACATGATGACTCACACAGGAGAGCAGGCTAATCATGTATGCTCAGACTGTGGTAAGGGCTTTAGTCATTTAAGTGCCCTTAAGATACACATGATGATTCACACCGGAGAGAAACCTCACATCTGTTCAGACTGCGGTAAGGGGTTCAACCAGCGAAGTCACCTGAAAGCACACACAATGACACACACCGGAGAGAAGCCACACATGTGTTCGATTTGTGGTAATGGATTCAGTGAATCAAGACGGCTCAAGACCCACATGATGATTCACACTGGGGAGAAACCACATGTCTGCTCAGACTGCGGGAAGAAATTTAGCCAGTTAAAAAGACTGAAGTTACACATGTATACACACAAGACGGAGAAGCCGCATGTCTGTACTGATTGTGGTAAAGGATTTAGTACAAAGCAAATCCTAGTGCGGCATATGGGCACACACCTTGGGGAATTTGCCAAGCCACATGTGTGTTCTGACTGCGGGAAAGGATTCAGTTGGTTAGACAGTCTGAGAACACACATAAAGATACACACGGGAGAGAAGTCCCATTTGTGTTCTGTGTGCGGGAAAGGTTTTAGTCATTCAAACTACCTAAAGCGACATATGATGACGCACACAGAAGAGAGGCCTCACGTTTGTCAGGTGTGTGGCTGGGCTTTTAGTTTCAGGGATGATCTTAAAAAACACATGCGTATTCATACAGGGGAGAAGCCCTACCTGTGTCCTGAATGTGGTATGAGATTTCCCCGCCCGGGTAATCTAAAGAAGCATATGATGACTCATACGGGGGAGAAGCCTTATGTTTGTAAGGAGTGTAATAAGCCTTTTCGGCACAAGAGTGTTCTGACGATCCACATGAGAATCCATACTGGAGAGAAGCCCAACATGTGTCCTCAGTGTGGTATGAGATTTAGACGATTAGGACAGCTCAAGGTACATCTAATAACGCACACGGGTAAAATGCCACATGTGTGTTCTGAATGTAGTAAAGGCTTTAGCACGCGGAGTGATCTACGGAGACACGGTATGATCCACACAGGAGAGAAACCTCATGTGTGTCGCGAGTGCGGAAAGGCCTTTAACCTGGTGCATAACCTGAAAACGCATATGAAGACGCACAGAGGTTAAACACTGTATTTAGGTACTGGTTTTTTTGGGGGAAATTGGTTCACATTTATTGATATCTGGGTCACTCTCCTGAAAACTGGTCAGCATGGGATGGGATTTTAAAACATCAATACAAAAATGTCCTACTTATTTTTTACCTTATACTTTTCATATTCATGTTCAGATTTGATGTAAGAAATAAGGGAAATAAAATAAACCGCATGCAACTTTGGTCTTTTTAGTTATGAAGTGTTTTTGTACAAAAAAAAACCATTTTACAGTCAGCCATCTGTAACATGACATGTGGGGATATGGTTGGATCCTTACTAACATCTTGTATTGCATTGATATATATCAAACAAAACAGTTCCCAAATCAAAAGGAAGTATTTATTAACAAGTATGCATGCTTAAATTTAAAAAAAAAATTATATTTCCGTCACAGATGTAACCAGCGGTGTCTGGATGCCACACAAATATTGTACACTAATTATTCTTTGAATAAAGCATGGCTGGGAATTACTTTAAGCACTACATAAGCACTACATATTTCTGTATATTATGCCATGATTACCTCTCAGGCAAGGAGCCGCATAGACAGGTAGGCGTGGGTAGTGTGGTTATATCAGGGAGCCTAGGTGGTGTAATGGTTAGCACACTGTCCCGGAATGCAACGAGATGTGGGTTCGAATCCCGCTCCAGGTGCAATATTTCCCATTTTCATCACCCCTACAACACTCAGTATGAAATTAATTAATTCCGCTTAGATTTTTATAAAGCAGATTGTGTGGTGTCCTAAACATGTGTTACGTCTGAGCAACACATGTTATACTGCCATATGACATAGCTTAATCATGGACTACACCTTTATTTTTTATCTCATCAATTTATATAGGGGCGATTCCCAGCTTTCATTTGCAACCAAAAAATGTTTAAAATTCAAATATTAGATTTTAACTCTCCATGTGACACTTCTGGCCAGTTTTCAGGAGAGTGACCCATCTAGGAAATGCTCTAGTAATATAGTTCTATAGTTTCTTCTGCTTGTTAAAAGATAAGCGTTAGTGTGGTATTGCTCAAAGCGGAAGAGAATCTCTATGTACATACATAACTGAAGATTGCCATGGAGAGGTGAACAATTTTACTTATTTCTATCACTGTAAATATTATATATATATATATATATATAGCGTTCGAAATAAGAGCTTGTCCCCTTGTCCAGGACAAGTGAAAATACAGGCGAACAAGTGAAAATCACACAAGACTTGTGAAATATTTTGCTTATTTCTATCACTACATATACATACATGAGGCGTAAGACTAAGAGGTCATTCAAAGTTTCCGTATTTTCACAATGGTACAATGAGTGCTACTTTTCCAGACACCTCCCTCACCCCCACCCACCAAGTACCATAAATCAAAATTTTATCATAGAACATGAATGATTTATATTATGTCGACATCTCCAGCCTATCCAGAAACCTTTTAAAACATTTTAACAATTTTAGTCATTTAAAATATATATATTTATACTTTTCAATATGTTTCAATTTTATGTAATCACAAAAATCTACACATATGCGCCCAATCGTATATATATATATATAATTATATATATATATATATATATATATATATTATATATATATATATATTATATATATTCTTTTTGTCTGATATCCAATTAGTTGCACCCAATTGGCTTTCTTTTATCTTGTTCTTTTGACATTCTTTTTAACACTAGTGGTTTAAAAAAAAAATCAAATCACAGTAAAACCTCTCTAAATCGACCGACCATGGGACCGGCTTTAAAATGGTCCATTTAGGGAGGTGGTAGGTTTCGGGAGTTTTTCATTCAATGTTTTGTATGGACGATCATTTGGGACCCAAATAAAGCGGTCGATATAGGGGAGTGGTCGTGGAGGTGGTTGGTTAGAGAGGTTTTACTGTCGTTGTAAATAAACCTTTCTTCCTTTAGTCGCTGCGACACCTTCCTCAGCTGTTGTTGACACCTATATTATTTACTGCATTAGTTTTCTATTATTCTGACAATGCCAGCTCATCCTATATTTATTGGAATATTTTACAATGGTGCATGTCTATTTATATGACCGCATGTGGTAGCCGGATTGGTGTTGCTGGCATGTAAAGAAAGCCCCAACAAAGACACTGTTTATGCTATGTTATAATGACCTCGAATAACGTTGTTTCATATAGCGCTGAATTATTAGGACCGTATATAGAGTGCTAACTAAGGTATTACTATATATCGGTGTTCTCTGTGGCGGGGTGGTTAGAGTGTCTGACTTTTTCTAGGTCGGACTCCTAATCTGAAGGGCAGTGGTTCGATTCCCTGTGCCCCCACCTCTGCCAATTTGGATTTCCACCGCTGTGTATAACTTACAGCGTCATCAAAGGCTGGTTGCTCTCATACCATGTCTATGTGGTGTGGGAGGTTAAAAATCCCTTGGGTCGGTAAAAGTGTAGGCTCGGGCTTTCTATTAACAAACTGTCTAATGTTGAAAACAAGCCTATTCAGGCTTATCCATGATAGGCAGTATAAATCTTCAAGAGAGAGAGATATATATGTTTGTTACATATACATTAAGTATATATTTATGTATACAGTATATAATCACATGTATATATGGGTAATTCTTCAAAGGGCATCACATTTGGATTCCATATTATGATAATAATAATAAATTCTTTCTTTCTTTTATTGGTAGCCAGTCAAATAATTACTTTATTATTATTCTGATAATGCCAGCTTATTATCCTATATTCATTGGAATATTTTACAATGGTACATGTCTGTTTATGCGACCGGATGCAGTAGCCGGATTGGTGTTGCTGGCATGTAAAGAAAGCCCCAACAAAGACGCTGTTTATGCTATGTTATAATGACCTCGAATAACGCTGTTTCATATACCGCTGAATTATTAGGACCATATATAGAGTGCTAACTGAGGTATTACTATATATATATATATATATATATATATATATATATATATATGTTTGTTACATATACATGAAGTATATATTTATATATATACAGTATATAATCACATGTATATATGGGTCATTCTTCAAAGGGCATCACATTTGGATTCCATATTACGATAATAATAATTAATTCTTTCTTTCTTTTATTGGTAGCAAGTCAAATAATTACTTTATTATTATTCTGATAATGCCAGCTTATTATCCTATATTCATTAGAATATTTTACAATGGTACATGTCTGTATATGCGACCGGATGCAGTAGCCGGATTGGTGTTGCTGGCATGTAAAGAAAACCCCAACAAAGACACTCTTTATGCTATGTTATAATGACCTCGAATAACGCTGAATTATTAGGACCCTAGGTATTACTGTATATATGTTTGTTAATATACATAAAGGTTATATTTATTTATACAGAATATATTCACATGTATATAGGTCATTCTTCAGAAAGGTCATTACATATTTGGATTTCATATTACGATAATAATAATAATAGATTCTTTCTTTTATTGGTAGCAAGTCAAATAATTATTCTTTCCTCTGTGTGTTAAGTATGTTAGCAATTCTACATGTATTTAATCTATCCCACAAAATATATCAAAAGTATGTTTGTATGACTTTGTGAAAATGTTAAAATTTACACAGTGAGTTAACACCATGCATTTTACCCAAACGTTTTCTCGTAAGACATAATTTTGTTTGCTTAACTGTACTCAATAAAAATGCTCTTTGAATTTGTTGTGTATGTTAAAATGATGTTCAGGACGTGTCTTTGATTTCCTAGTTACATGAGTGTATTAATTATACAAGATTTTGATCTTGTATAAGATCAAAATCAAAAAGTGAAATTGTTTAGGGTTTTTTCAACTGTGACATATGCATGCCATGTAAACCTTGAACCGTGGATTCTGCTCTTCTTTGGAATTTTTTCTGCTATTATTTGAAAGGTTTTTACTTTTGGTTTCCATGTTTCCACACTTTCAGAGACCCCAGTTTCAGAGAATGACCCATATATTCATTATTATTATTGTTATTATTATTATTTCATGTTTGATATGATTCCTTATGTGGTTTGTGGTGGTAGCCTGTTGAGTCAGGTATTGATTGATAATAGGTACTAATTGTCTAATAATTCCCCTTTGGCTCATGGGGTGCAGTGACCGAATTGGTAGAGCGCATACCTCGCGTGCGGAAGTTCGGTTCTCGGTCGAGTCAAACCAATGACTTATCAAATTGATATTTGTCGCTTCCTAGCCTGGCGCTCACCATTAATATGATAGGGCAAGGTCTGGTTAGCTCAGTGTCAGGATCATGTGACTGAGTGGGATATCGGGTCATGGTGCCGGTGGCCTGCTTTACCAGTGGGGCAGCATTATAAAGTCGCCATGGGTGTGCACTGTCATAAGTTGGTACCCGTTCTGATATGACCGTAGATGTTTCCAGGATATAAAACTCCAACAACCAACCAACCCCCTTTGGACTTAAGCCCTTTCAGACTACAGCCTTTTCCTCTTGTAACACTAAAGGGTAGCGAACATGTATCTCAGACCGCAAGTAGAACCATGCGCAAATATGTACAGCTTGCGAATAAATAATGCAAGCGCTTTCTATGTGATATAGGTACTGCCCACATATGCAAGGTCCGTATGTGGCCTGGAAAGTCTTTAAAAATGTTGAAATTCATTTGCCCCAATTTTTTAATTTAACCTATTTTGAGTAATTGGTCTTGAAAAGCCTTGAATCCCCACTGGTCTAAATTGTGCATGTTATTAGTAACATCGGTAATTTCGGGCGGAGGCGTGGGTACGCTATGGTGGAGCCACCTTGTGGAAAAAACCCGAAACTAGCCTTAGAGACCCGGCTGCAGAGTTCCCGCCAAAACGCGATCACGCGCCCAAGATTCAAAATCAAACCCCTCTCCACTCCGCACTTCTACTACTGCTCCTGATCAACAAGGACTGCCTCCACACTTTCTTCACGAAACGCCACGTAACGCCACGTCACGCCACAAAGGAGATCAACAGGAAATGCATACGGATACTAAGACAGTTCATCCTGTCACTATAGTGTCAATGTCACATCCGCATGAAACGCCGTGAAGAAGCCGCTTTAACCCACGCCACGTAACGCCACGTAACCCATAAAGGAGTTCAACAGGAACTGCATACAGGTATCGTTGAATATTACTCTGACATTGAGCGTAATGACAGGTAGTGAGTGACATTGCTGGCTGGCGCTCGTGACTCTTGTGGCAGAGGAGGAAGGCATCGCGCTGCCATCTGCCTCCACACTTTCTTCACGCCACGAAACGCCACGTAACGCCACAAAGGAGATCAACAGGAAATGCATACGGATAAGACAGTTCATACTGTCACTATAGTGTCAATGTCACATCCGCATGAAACGCCACGAAACGCCACGTAACAGGAATTGCATACGGGTATCGTTGAACATTACTTTTGGACCTCTTTACACGGCTCTTTTTAACTATACACCCTGATATTGACAGCTAGTGACATTGCCGGCTGGCGCCCATGACTGTTGCAGCAGAGGAGGAAGGCATCACGCTGCCATCAACGGTTTCAGCTACCGGCCCTGTCACACACAAAGATACATATTTCTGCATGACTATTTTAATTCTGAAACTTACACGCATGTGATGCTGGCATTGCCTACATGATCTGATTGACAGTGTTATTGAGCTGATTTGACAGCTAGTGACATTGCCGGCGGGGCTCGTGACTGTCACATACAATTAGACATATTTCTGGCATGCCTATTTTATTTCTGAACCTTACATGATCTTGTTGACGGTGACATTGAGCTGATTTGACAGCTAGCAACATTGCCGGCGTGGCGCTCATGACTGTTGTATCAGAAGAGCAAGGCATCACTCTGCCATCAACAGTTTTAGCTTACCGGCCGTGTCACACACATATACATATTTGTGGCATGTCCGTTTAAATTATCGACTCTGCATATTGACAGCTAGTGACATTGGTGGCTGGCACTCGTGACTGTTGTGGCAGAGGAGGAAGGCATCACGCTGCCATCAACGGTGATATTCAGCTGATTTTTTTTTTTAGCTACCAATATCCCGGTGTGGTGCTTGTGTGTTAGCTTACCGGCCGTGTCACACACAAATATATATATTTTGCATGCCTAGTTGAATCCTGAATTTTACATTGCCTACATGATTGTTTTTTGACGTGATATTAAGCTGATGTACATCTAGCAACATTGCCGGTGTGGTGCTCGTGTATGTTGGATCAGAGGAGGAAGGCATCACGCTGTCATCAACGGTTTCAGCCAAGTATCTGATCTTCACCGACTGCTTCCACACAATCTTCACGTAACGCCACGATACGCCACAAAAAATGCCACTAAGGAAATCAACACGCAAGGCAACTCAACAAAAGCAGGGTAACACTGCTAAACAACGTGGACGCCCGAAGTCAAAAAAGGCTGAGCATACAAAACAAATGGAGGAAAATAATGACGAACCGTGGCGGCCTCCACCACGACCGAAACGCCGCCACTAAACACACCTACAGCATCCATCGGCCTCAACGACGGCATACTGGAAGCCATACAGTCATTGATGGGGAACCAATTGCAAAGTCTCCGTACGGATCTGATGGCAAACATGGAGGCTCGGATGGATGCATTTGAGGCAAACAACCAAAACCGTAGAATCGTAGCGAGTGGCTTGGACAATATGAAGGTAGTTGACAGCGAGTGCGACACTGTCAGCTACCCAACAGTCAGTCAGGTGCAGCCGGATTACAGTTACGACTACAACACCACCATCAATCAGGCAGCACCCTTACAAACGAGGACGCCACACCCGACAGCACCATATCCACCGCCCAGAAACGGAACTGGAATGCACTTCCGAGAGTCCTACACTGACGGCGAAGGCGCGACGGGACATCTCCCGCGATCTCAAACCGTCGGATTCACCGACTCAATTGCAGTAGACGAACACACTAAGGCGATCAACGACATACTACTTGCAGCCGGAACAGCACTGGGCCGGAAACGAGGTAAAGCTACATTCCTCCCTCATCTTTATGTATTTCGTGGCGATAAGCGTAATAGGGTGGGACTTGGTGAGGCTACTATGCCCGAGTACTTTGAGGCTTTGTTTAGAATGGGAAAAGACCCGGCCGTCCCACACACATGGAAAGACCCCATACTGGAGCACCTACACCAGATGGCAACCATGGCCACTACCTGGGACTGGTACACAACGCGTCTGTGGTCAGAGAGAGTCTTCTCGATGATTGATGACGGACGCCTGCCGCACGGATGGGCAGATCAGTACGCGATAAAAGATGTCCAAAGGGATGCCTGCGCAGTCGGCACCCGTGCGGATCCGGTCAACCAGAAGCGCGCAACCAACAACCACCAACGACCAACGTACCTTGCAACCAACTACAGTGGCCAATCGACACACCAACAGGACAGCAGGATCGGCTATAACAGGGAGGCCGATGGAAAACCGTGCCACCCCTGGAACTGGGGGAACGACTGCGGTTTCACCGCTTCCCATGGTCAGCAACCTGACCGAAAACTACACATATGCGCATGGCACGCTAATAAATACCATAGGACAAATCCCCACCAGGAGAAGGCGTGCATAAACAAGAAGCGCTTCATGGAGAGGAAAGGATCACAAGCGCCGACCACAGCTGAAAACCAATCGAACCAGGGTTTTTAGCTACTGGCTCCACGCACGGGCGACACCATATAGACGAGGAGCCGGGTTACGACGCCCTTGGCTGGCCTGACCACTACGGTTATGGTGGCGGGCCCCGCCCCCCTGACAACAACCGTGGCAGCAGCCATACTAATAGAGTGATGTCAACAACAATGGCCGCCAACCATAAAAACAACAACAAACGTGGCAACACTGACAGCTGTCACTCCAACATAGGTAACTGCCACGAGGACAGCACACAAGACGTCAACACCAGCATGGACTTCAGTGACGAAGACACACTAGCAACACAGACAGCGAGTGATACCAGCAGAAGCTGTGAAAGCAATGATGTTGGTGCAATTGATCAAGTTGATGCTGTCGATGTAGTTGATATCGTCAGTTTTGGTGAGATGGGCGATGCCAGACCCTACACGCCGCGCCCACTCAGGTCTCCGGCAGAATACATGCACGTTCTTAATGAGATATGGCCACACCCTACACCCTCAGCAAGGGAACAACATCACAAATATTTAGAAATATTTGACCGTGTCAGGGCCACGGCACTCCCCAACTACATTTACGCGAGGATACCTGTGAGATCCGGCCTCAACATACCGGAGTGGAGGAGGATGTTGGCAGCATACCATGACAGACAAGTTGTGGACTTCCTGGAATTTGGCTGGCCTACAGACTATGCTGCCGACGCACCACCCGTCTCTACATTAACTAACCACGCCCGTGATGAACAACAACTCGAAGCCATACGCGAATATGTGGAGAGTGAACTCCAACATGGAGCCCTACTAGGACCTTTCGATGACCCGCCGTTCACCCCCTGGTCCCAGACCAGCCCATTGATGACACGCCCCAAGAAAAACACTACCGAGAGGTGGGTCATCGTGGACCTCAGCTGGCCCAAGGGTCACAGTGTGAATGATGGAATAAAAAGAGGACACTACCAAGGTAAACAACCAAGCTATACTCTACCCGGAATCATGGATGCAGCGGACGAAGTGGCTAGGATTGGTGAGAGTGCCTACTTGTGGGGCGCCGACCTGGCGAGGGCCTACAGGCAGTTACGCACATGCCCCCTCTCCACCCCACTCCTCGGCATTAAAATCGGTGGCAAGTACTATACCGACACTGCCCCTCCATTTGGATGTCGCACCTCCTCGATGGCATGTGCCCGGACTACAAATGCTGTGGTGTATATCCTCAGGGGGAAAGGCCATTTCGTCCACTGCTATCTAGATGACTTTGTGGGCGTGGCACCTACCAAGGAGAAGGCAGACCAGGCATACATCGACTGCATGGACGTCACTGCCCAACTCGGACTGGTCCTCTCCCCAGGGAAGTGTACCCCGCCCACAAAGTCCCTGGAATGGCTGGGATTCGACATAAATGCAGAAACCATTCAGGTCACGATCCCAAAAGAAAAACTATGCGACACACTCGAAGAGTGCCAAAAATGGACAGAACCATGGCTAGCCTCAAGGAGAGAACTTCAAAAACTAGCAGGCCGGCTCAACCATATAGCCAAATGCGTCATACCAGTAAGACGGTTTATGGCGAGAATATTCATGGCCTTGAGAGCAGCTCCCTTCACTGGGAGGCACAAGGTAGCAGTCGGCCTCAGGGCAGATATACGTTGGTTCCTAGAGTTCGCCGAGAGGTCTAATGGATTGGTCCTCCTCCAGAACCTACCCAGGCTCCCCTGGGTGATTGAGTGCGACTCTTCACTCCAGGGGGGCGGGGCATACTCCCCAACAAATTACTATGGACAACGATACCCTGAGAGTCTCACCAGCCAGACAGCAAACATTGCCCACTTAGAGGCAGTAAACCTGGTGATCGCACTCAGGTCACTGGCCCCACAACATCCTAACAAATTCACCATCACAGTGAACACGGATAATGCAGCCAGCCAGCAGGTCCTCAACCTGGTGCAGGGAAAGACCCTATCCTCACAGCATGTGCCAGGGAAATCTGGCTGTTTGCAGCCACAAACTCCTGCCATGTCAATATAGTCCACAAGCCTGGCAAAGAGCTAGTCCTTGCAGATGCCCTAAGCAGGAGGTCATTTGATGACAACGCCAAAAAGAAAGCAGCCAGCCTCTGCTCACAGCTCGCACTAACTGAAATTCATGTACCATTTGATAATGTTTTCACTCCAGGACTTTGAGTATCCTGGGAAGCTCGAACTTAAAACTGCTCCTCTCTTCCCAGGTTACTCAGACGCTCAACACGAACGACTGCTGCAGGTCTACTTCGCAGGGCTCACCGCGGGCACATGGAGGAACAAGTCGGTGCAAGCGAAGCGCTACCTCCAGTTCTGCCAACACCACCAAGCCGACCCCCTGAGCCCCTCGCCATACGACCTGCTTGCATACCTACTACTTCACCTTAAAGAATCACTCGCTTCTCCGGGGGCAGCGATGAACTACCTGAGTGGAGCAAAGACCTGGGTGCAGCTACTGGGTGGCAACATACAAGCCTTTGACTCCTACTCAGTCTCTCTGATGAAACGAGGGGTCCAGAGGATGTCATCACACATCCCAATACAGGCACCACCCCTCACCCCGGCCCACCTCCGCTCGGTCATCACCTTCCTTGCCACACTCGGCCCGTCAGCTTGGGTCCTCACCGCCGCCCTCTTAATAGGGTACCACACCCTCCTACGGCAAGGGAACCTGCTCGCAAGCCTGGCCCTTACTGACCCGGGCCATGCATTGCGAGCACGAGACATCGCGATCACTCCAAGCAACCTCTCCATAACCATCTGGACGACTAAGACGCGTTGGAGGCCTGACCAGGCCTACAAGGTCCTGGTCCCTGCCAACCCCAGCTCCATCTGCTGCCCAAGGACAGCCTGGATCAGATACTCGTCACAAGCCCGACCACCCCCATCCAGCCCCGCCTTCATCCTCCCCGGAGGCGCCCCACTTCAGGCTGCGGCCCTCACCGAAGCACTCAGGATGGCTCTCGCAGCAGTGGGAGTGGATCATCCAGCCTCCTACACCCTCCACAGCTTGAGGAGGGGGGGAGCCCAAGCTTGTGCGGCTTCCGGGTATTCACTCCATGACATAATGGAGCTGGGGTCTTGGACCTCCAAGGCAGTCCACGCATATGTCCCTAAGGACCTTGTCCGCACCGGGCCTCGAACCCTCGCTTCCCGTTTGGTTGAGGGTTCGAGCCCAGCCCATCAGAAAAAGGACACTGCAAAAAATTACTCTGGGGGGGGCGGGGAGTGATCCGAAAGTGACCAATTGACCCGAAATAACCTGTGAATGATTGACCTGAAATGACATGTGAATGATACCAAATGTTTTTATGCTCGATAAAGACCGATTTAACCCATTCCGCCTCCACCTTCGTAATTGTGCATGTTATTAGTAACATCGGTAATTTCGGGCGGAGGCGCAGGTACGCTATGGTGGAGCCACCTTGTGGAAAAAACCCAAACTAGCCTTAGAGACCCGGCTGCAGAGTTCCCGCCAAAAACGCGATCACGCGCCCAAGATTCAAAATCAAACCCTTCTCCACTCCGCACTTCTACTACTGCTCCCGATCAACACGGACTGCCTCCACACTTTCTTCACCCACCCACCCACACCTAAAATAAGGTACGAGGGCAGGGTTGAGGGTTCGAGCCCGGCCCATCAGAAAAAGGACACTGCAAGAAATGACTCTTCTTGTGGGAGGGCGGGAGTGATCCGAAAAGTGACCAATTGACGGTTACCGTGAAATACCGGAATGAATTGATTGACCTGAAATGACATGTGAAAGTCCGAAATTGCCATTCAGAGTGGCGATTTCGGACTAAATCCAAATGAAAATATTTTAGTCTTGAATTCCTATCAAAGACAGCCTTGAAATAGCGTTTAATTCCATATCTTCAGATGTGTACGGACCCTGCCTATGGTACCATTCCAAATATCACAGCAGTTTGCATGTTCGTCATTTGCCTTTTCGGCCATTGCCATATGAGCAGACCCACAATGGGGGACATGTGGCGTAGTTCATTTTTTCAACACCTGGTGGCGCGTCGGTACTAGTGGGCCTAAACGGCCATTGACAATGCTTTGAGTTTGCCGGTACGCACAGTGCAAAACGTTTATTTTATTCAAAATTAATAGAAATGCAGAACCCTAACCGTATAAATTTAATATAATCTATTCGTTGAATATGTTTTCTATATGTGTACCTAGCGGTTTGTCTCTAGGTGGTGTGGTTTTAGAGATATTTGACTTCTTCTGTATGAAGATTGCTCACGGCCATTGACAATGCATTGAGTTTGCAGGGCCGCGCAGTGCAAAATGTCTATTTTATTCAAAATTAATAGAAATACAGAACCGTAACCGTATCAATTTAATATAATCTATTCGTTGAATATGTTTTCTATATGTGTTCCAAACAGTTTGTTCCTAAGTGATGTGGTTTTAGAGATATTGCCATTGACAATGCATTGAGTTTGCCGGTACGCGCAGTGCAAAACGTTTATTTTATTCAAAATTAATAGAAAGGCAGGACCCTAACTGTATAAATTTAATATAATCTATTCATTGAATATGTTTTCTATATGTGTATCAAGCAGTTTGTCTTTAGGTGGTGTGGTTTTAGAGATATTTCACTTCTTCTGGAAGAAGATTGCTCATAGCCATTGAGTTTGCCGTGTTACAGTGTGCTGTTTAGGCCCACTAGTTCAGTGGCGACGCGAACGGCAGGAATTTGAACTAAAAAGTCGGAGGTCCCCCATTGGCTAACCACCGCGTGAGTCTCGTTGCCCCTTTGTTCATTTCCCCACAGACTAGATTGCTTCACCATTATACCACGGAGCATCAGCACCTACATGATACAGCTATTCAGCTTCTGGGGCTTGCTTAATTGTTTGGCTTTAATATGAGCAGCTTAGTGTGCGTTGCGTATTGTTTATGTGAATTTGGTTTTACTGTTGTGTTTTGTAGGCATTGTTCATTTGTCTAATTGTATATATAGATAAGATTACAGTTCGGAGTGTGCATGCGCTGAAAACGGCATTGGGAGCAAAGCAAAGGCGTACAGCCATTGAGTTTGCTGATACGCGTAGGGCAAAACTTCCATTTTTATTCAAAATTAATAGAAATACATAACAATTTGGCATAAACATGGATGGGAGGATGCAATATAATAATATAATGAATATGTTTAAGACACAACTCTCCATAATTTGAGCTAAGAAACATACAATTTCAGTCACTTTACAGGCTGGTGTTTACATCACCATTGATTAGCCATAAGTAATTCTTGTTCTAAATATTAAAATGTCAAATGTGTCAACAAAAACTTGTTTCAAAGAAATATATAACCAATATCTGATTAACCCTACTCATTTTCTATTTCTACATATGTCATTAACCATAGGATATAAATAAAAACATGAATAAAATATGTAAAACTGACTCTGGCTATGGCTCTTAACACCAGTCTGAGTGCCCAGATTTGTCTAAATCTAAAAGCACATGGCATAAGATGTGCTAATTATATTGATATAAATGCAATGCTGCATAAAAGATTAATATCTTAATTTATTATATATATTTTTTTAGTTAGTGTTCTATGTTTCAAACAAGAGCTGAGATGAGCTGAAACTAGCACATTTCATAACTGAACCCAGTGTATTAGCATGTGCCATGTGCTTCTCATGGGTTTGTTTTGCTCTGACATCCCACAATGCACTGCGTGGCTGGAACGGTGATGTAGTCTATTGGTTATAGTACCTTGTTAGCACCAAAATTAGCTAATTATTTGCCTATAACTTATAAGAGGCGTAAAGGCATACTACTCGGAGAAGCCGCCTGCTTGCTAACATGGGTAAGCTTGTTAGTGTGCATGTAGTTTTCTGCGCACTCGTTGAGGGTGTGTGCAGCAGTTGCTATCGAAAGACTGCCGACCCATTTTTGGGGGTTGTATGTTGATGCGTATATTATGTAGTGTCACTAGTGAGTTGTTGGGATCAGGCGTTGTTGCTGAATCGGTAGACTGGCCGGCCTCGGGTTCGGGAGTTCGGTTCCTGGTCAAACCATCACTTATAAAATTGATACTTGTCGCTTCCTAGCCTTGTGTTAATCATTAATAGGAAAGGGCAAGGACTGGTTAGCTCAGTGTAAGGATAATGTGACTGAGTGGGATATCGGCTTATGGTCCCTGCGGACTGATTTCCCAGTGGGGCAGCACTATCAAATCGCCATGAGTGCGCAGTTACAAGTCAGTACCCATCCTGTCATGACCTTAGATGTTGCCAGGACGTAAAAGTCCAACAACTAACCAACTGTTGGTAGATAATATCTGGTGGATATCACACTTCAGACCACGCTCTAACCCTGTGGTTATTGAGCTGCGATATATAAACGCGCCAACCTGCTGTGATGCACCAACTGGCTAACATCGCTTAAACACCCTACCCATATTGAGGTGGTGTATGTGGGTTTGTTTTTCTGTGAGCTAGCCAGTATATTTCATATAATGATGCATGCAACATCTACTAATCACTATTTAGTAGCGTTCTTTTTTATTGATTGGCCTAACAGATACCTTGTATTGAACAGGTACATATATAATAAAGCCATGTTATACCCCAGTCACACTTCACTTGCGACCACTTTGTGACCACCAAAAAGGGGTGGTCGGTAACTTCGCGATGACCATTTTGTTGGCAAGGAGGTTGCAGCTGCTGCACCAAAAACCTTGTGACCAAAATGGTCGCCAACCGATCGCTGACCATTGTTTTTCCTGCCTTTTTTTGGTGTTGCTTTGGTCGCAAGGCGGTCACTGGCTTTTGATCACAAAGTGGTTGCAAGCTGTGACTGAGGTCTTACCCACGTGTTCCCGCCTACCCTACTTAAAGCTTCATAATCAGATGATGGCATAATGATAATGTTTTCAAAACCAAAACCGTTATCTAGATTTGAGGCTATTTATCCATCGTATGTACTGATGCACTCATTAATTATTTCTTTTGGTTGTTTTTTTCTCACCTGGGAACATGAAAACTTAACTTTGAAAAGCAGCAGTGCTGCTCCCCATTTTTGCATGAACTACAGTGACTGTTGCTGTACATTATACAGCAGGAGCCACTCCCTTAATTCTACAGGATCGGTGCTGTAACTAATACAGCACTGATCAAACTTAGATTATTGAGACTGTCAATTCTTATAGTAAGATGGCTGGAAGACCAGTGCCCCGGCGCTGACAAATGTAATGTTCAGATGAATAAATACTTTACCAAAGAAAAAAAAGTTTAAAAAAAATGTGACCCAGTTATCATAGCCATCGGTATGTTACACTTGGCTTCAACTACTGTGCCCACACAGATTATTGTGTTCACTTTCACTGTAAACATCTCCAATGTAAACCATTTATCTTTCTTACAATCAAACTGCAGTCTACAATCATTCAAAAGGCAGCTTGACATTGTGTTAACAACAATACCAGATGAACCACAGATTCCAGGATACACCCAGCTAATGCGAGCAGATTCAAATTCATTGGTGCACATGACAAAACTGAACAGAGCATCCTGACCACATATAGTGGGTGGGTCCTGATGGTGGGGTCTCTGACTTGGCTTGAGCACATAGCTCAAACACTCTACTCTAATCTAATCTAATCTAATCTAATCTAATCTAATTACTCCGATCTAAAGCAGAGTAGGTTATAATGACCAACGTAATATATTTATTTCACATTTTTTTTAAAGAAGGATTTTGATTCTTTAATTCTGCTGCATTTTATGGTTCGGTCATGACAGGGTACCAAACAAGTGGAATATTTTCCTATATTTGTTGGGGCGGGGGGGTACCTCACATTTTAGCGAAATATGCCATATTTTGATCTTTTCCCCACAAGATGACAAAGTATGATTAACCAGACACAATGGCCGAATGAGTTGAGCGTGCACCTCCCATTCTGGTAGGGCGTGGGACATGAACTCGCCGGTTTGAACCCTTGCCGAGTCAAACCAATGACTTAGAAATTGATACTTGTCGCTACCGAGCCAGGCACCTGGCATTATTAGGAGAGGGCAAGGAGCAAGGGCAATGAGGAAGACCAATTGTCCGCGATGGAAATTTTCCCTGCTTAATCAACTAATGTACCAAAACCAGAAACAGAAAAAGGAAAAAAAAAAAAAAAAAGATTATACACCACTGGTTATGAAAATAGAATATGGTCTTGCTCAATAATCTATCCAAGTTGAACTTGATGAATGAAAAATGAGAATTGTACAGTAGTGCCTGTCCTCCATGACTCGTGACCGGTGAATCCTTTCTCCTGTAGCGAACATATATTTTTTTTCAAAGAGCAAACTGTCTTTTGTTTCATTTGATTGTCCTTCCAATGATAGGACTCCCGCTATGTGAGGACAACTCCGGTCACACTAAGTAGTCCTTACTCGATGTCGCATTGGCCAATCCTGGCTGATGACTCATGCATTTTTACTCAAAGATGAACACTCCCCGTCCCCTCCGAGTGCATTCGGTGTCTAGTGTCCACTGACACTCAACCACATTCACATTCTGCTCGAGTGTGTAGATTTTGTGGCCTTGCGCCAATAATGTTTTAATGTAAATAGCACGTGAGACCTCATTACCAATGTAAAGCACACATTTTTGAGTTTCTACGAAAAACTGGATTGTATCGCCTCCTGTAATTTTAGCTGTTTTATTATTTGTGATCAAGGCTGTTCTGGGAAAATAACCTTTTTTGTGGAAGCTAGTTTTTTTTTATTTAATAGCTATGTAAACTGGAGATATGAACTGACAAGATAATTTGTGTGTGTGTGTGTGTGTGTGTTTGATAGATGTAATTTTTAAATGCATATGTAGTAAGGTGCACTCACCTCCCCAGGTGAAATGCCATATAAGCCGTGTTCACACGGGAAAAGTTTAAATCGATTTAGACAAGGCGAATTATATAAATCGATTTAGACGCGCGTTCACATGGGCAGTACTTGGGCCGGAAATCGATATCAGCGCATGAGCAAGTCCAGACTAACCAGCGCCAGTTTCGCTTAGTCGACGTCGGCACGAGAGAGTGTGGGTTCGACCTAGATCTGTTCCGACTGAATCGTATTGTTTTGGAACGGTCAAAACTTCTGCTGGGCAGTGAAACCCTAAAAATAAATGATGAAAAAAATATATGTGCACAGCTAGCAGTTTCATAGAGCAAATTTACCGGAAAGTCAACAAACTCAGGTCTTGACTGTGACGTCCTTAATTCGCCTCAAGTAAGTCGGTTGCGTTCACACGGGCAATATAAGTCGAATCATAAAATTTGGTTCATATAAACCACCTACAGAGGTGGTTTATAAATTCCGGCTTATATGATTCGAATCAGCCCTAAACCGACTCAGATGCGCGTTCACACACCAAATGTGAGCCGAACTAGGCAAGTCGATTTATATGATTCGAATTAACTGCCCCGTGTGAACACGGCTATAGACAGGAGGCATGCATAGGTTCATTGCACCAGGGAACCTAGATAGTCTAATGGTTAAGACGCTCTCCCCGGAATGGCAGTTATGTGGGTTCGAGTTCCTCTCGTGATGTTTCCATTCGTTTACAAAAACTGACATTTTGTGAAATAAACCAGAAAAGAAGGGACAATATGAATTAACTGGTTTGGGCAGCTAGAGATAAAACTGAAAGATGAACCAAATAGTTAAAAAATATTTGACGGTTTGAGCTAACATTGATGGATATTAAAATTGACGAATATTTTATAGTCAAGTATCAATTTGGTAAATCAATGGGTTAACTCGGCATGGCCTTGAACTCCCGACCTTCCGCAGGGGAAGCCTGCACTTTAGCGATTCGGCCACTGTTTCCTGTTTGAGTCTATATGTATGTGTATATATTTATATATAATATGTAATGTATAAAGAATTATACATGTATAAACCCGAGGAGGAGAAATAAATTGTAATCCTCAAATATAATCCTCCCGAAATATATATGTGATGTGTATATTAAAAAAAGTTATTATTACCTATTTCATAAGTATTTGTGTATATAGATTTGTTCTTTTACACAAGGTACTTCCTATATTATTTGTACATTTTGCGTTGGACACCCTGCCACTAATTCTGTGCATTATTTGCTCCTGATCAATAACAGTGAAGTATATGTTTGTAGTTTTATGTTATTGCCATAATTATTTATAGCAAGCCATACGATAATAAAAGTCCACATATTTGCTTTTAATCATTTGTTATTGTCATCGCTTGTTCATTCACATCATGGAAACCAGCTAGATAAGCATCGCTTTTCTGGGATCCTTTCTGTCTGTAAGCAATTTGTATGCATTTATTGTATCACCTCAGTTTATTGTAAACATACCTTGCAGAGAGTTAAAATAAAAGAATTGAATCGAACGAATCAGTTCATTTATATTTGCGAGAGAAATCTGGGTGTCATTTTATAACATTGTGTTCAGTGATGTTAATTAATTTAATTCGGGAAAAGTTTGTAATGGTGCTAAAAGTAAAGTTTGTTTTATTTAATGGTGCCTCTAGAACACATTGATTTTTATCATCAGCTATTGGACGTCAAACATGGTCATTCTGACATATTTCTTTGGAGAAAACATGCTGCCGCCCCGCCCCATAGACAACTCGTTCCGTTAAGCAGCAAGGGGTCTTTTATATGCACTTTCCCACATACAGGACAGTACATACCACATCCTTTGATGAACCAGTTGTGGACCACTAGTTGGAACAGAAAATAGCCCAAACAGCAAATGGATCCACTGAGATGGATCGATCCGATCACCGACAGCTTCACAGGTGGACACTACCGCCTGAGCTACGTCCCGCTCCCTTAACAGTGCTTTACGTCTAAATAATTTGTAGACAAATTAGGGTGCTACTTCAGTGTGCGGTCTACCGCTAGTGTGCGATTTACCGCACTATCCATAGTCTACTCTGTGAAATGACCTGATCCGTCTACCAATACCTCAGCTGAGTTTGTGACCTTACATGATATGACTGAAATTTCCCCTGCTTAAACAACTAATGGACCAACAAAAAAAAAATTTATTACCTGCGCTTACATTTTTTTTTTTTTAATAAAAAAAATTAAACCCTTTTTGACTTGAATGCTCCTGACTTATCTATATAAAATGACAATCGACTAACACCCAATTCAATATAATCCTCAACTTGAAGGGTAGGGTTAGGATTCAAGTGCAAGCGGACCATGCGCTAAAATATAAATGCCCAGGTAGAAAGGAGGCTAACATGTAAATGACCATGTAGTCCGCATACTAACTTGGGACAGGTACACCACTGCGCAGACAAAAGCTTACACCCTTAGTGATGTTTGTTTTTTGTTTTACGTCCTAGCAACTTCAAAGGTCGTATCAGGACGGGCACCCACTTGTGACTGCGGATATCCCCCTCATTATCAATTTATAAGTCATTGGTTTGACTCGACCAGGGTTCGAACCGGCGATCCCACGGTCTACCAACACGGGAGACGGACGCTGTAACTCATTCGGCCATCCCATCTGGTCACACCCTTAATGAAAAAAGAGACCCAACAATTAATTATTTGCTATTGAGGCTGTATTTATACTGTCCATACCATATCAGCCCAAGTACTTAGGCTTGTTTTCAATGCTGGCCAGCTGTAGTGTTGGTGTTATCTTATCACACAGTAGCTGCTGGTACGGCGTTTGTTTGCCTGCATTACAGTAGCAGGTAGGTAGTTGCTTGATATGGTTAGTAGTCTACAGCTGGTCTATTATAGTTAGATTTTTTTTGATTTTCTTGGCATATATATATTTTATTTTTTTATACTCTTACTACTAGACTAGCCTACTCCTATTTACATATCATAGGCTTGTACGTAGTTATGTGGTGTGCTATCTGGCTAATTTTGGCATGGTTACCTTCCATTGGCCGTCCCCCTGGTGGGCCGTGACATATCACATGTTCCCTTGCAACGCAGCTTAGTGGGGGTTTCCTAGCCTTATTTTGCACAGATATTTTTTGTATGTTTTAGGTCTGGAATCTGTCGTTCCTTTACCGTTTGGGTGTTCCACACCGTGGCAGCCATTTCCAGCGTGCTTCTTCCATGAGCTTTTATTTGGCTTCTGGTCTGCCTTAGTAGTGGCATATTATTTGCTCTAGTATTCCTTTGTGGTTTTGTTAGAAGTTTATTGTTTTGACTATAGCTATATGCTAATGTTTTTAAATGAACCATTCTCCTATTTTCTAGTCATTTTACTTTAGTTCTTTTGTGTATGTCATAGGTAAGGTGCAGCTTGTCTACTCTTAGGCAGATTTTTAGGGCTCTGTTCTGCAGTATTTGCAGTTTTTGTTAGAAGTTCTTTTTTCGCGCCCATGTAGTTTAGGGGACCACCATGCCCGTGACAATTTTTATTGACATTTCTTGTGTCATGTAGTCTCTTAGCTTTGCAAATAGCCACAGTTTGTCATTTACTTTTTGGATGATATTTTTTTATACATAGGTTGTAGTTTAGTTGGCTGTCCAACTCAAGGCCTAGGTATTTGTAATGGTCTACATTTTCTAATGTGTGGTTTCCTACCTTACAGTGTAGATTTCTTCCTGGCATTTGTTTATGCGAGAAGAGTACTGTTTTTGATTTGCTTGCATTGATGGTTATTTTGTTGGACTCACACCATTCGTCCAATTTTATTAGGAGCTTATTTAGTTTGACCCTTGAGGTACACCACATGTGATAGGTTGGTTGTCTGATAGTGTATTGTTTATTTTTGTTTTTTATTGCCTATTGCTCAGGTAGCATTTTATCCAGTTCATAGTGTTGGGTTTCATGCCCATGGTTTTGAGTTTTTCCAGTAGTATATTATGGTCTATTGTGTCGAATGCTTTGCTGAAGTTAATGAAGGCTGCTCCAACTAATTGTTGTGGGTTCATTGATGCCAGTATGTCATTTGTTAGGTTATCTATTGTTTTTGATGTTGGCCTGTAGTTTCCCATGTTTTGTTTGTCTCCGTTTTTGTGAATGGGAGTGATGGTTGCCATTTTCCAGGCTGAGATAAAACACCCCTGTTTAAGGAGATGTTGAATAGGTCTACCATAATGGCCGGGATGGCTTGGAGTGCCTCCTTCAGTATTTTGGTTGGGATTTCATCTATTCCACTTGATTTATTTGTGTCTATGTCATTTATTAATTTTGTTACTTCTATTATATCAGTTTTGTAGGTGGGGATTTCATCCTGCACAGTTCATGATCTATTTTCCCATCTTAAAAAAAAAAAATTCTGACAGCTTTTGCCCTACTGTGGTGAAGTGTGTGTTCAGTTTGTTTGCTGCATCTTTATTTGTGAGCATTGTCCCTTCCTTATCTTGGAAGTTTATGTGCTTTGTTTTTTGGGGATAATAATAGGTTTACATTTTTCCAGAATTTGTTTGTATTGCTTCCCCAGTCTTTGTCCTGCTTTATTATGTATTTCTTTTTTTGCTGTTCTCACAGCTTTGAGAGAGTTGTTTCTGGCGATAGTGTTGTATACCTATTCTGTTATTTACTATCATGAATCGACACTTTGATGTACACATGGAGGCATGGGTACCAGTGGGTACAAGATGGCTGAAGAATAAAGACTACTCCTACATGTGATGTCTCTCCCTCACAATACAACATAACTCAACCTAACAGATATGGTAGGCCAGTTTGTCTTCTGTAGTTTCTGTGTGCTTTGCTTTATCACCCAGTTTACTTTTCATCAACTGTCAGGTCCTACAATCTTGTTTACCGTTGATTTCTATCAAAGCAGTTTTTGCTCAGTTTTAGACATGATTGTCATTCACCCCCTAGGTCTACTGTTCAGTATGGGTGAATATTTGATGGAGCGCTTATCCTGGTTCCCGCTGTGGCGGTTTGAGCTCGTTCCCGTGCTCAGCCGTGTCCCTCGCTTCTGCGCATGCGTCAGAATCTAATAAACATGGCCGTAATCGATTAACACGACCCGGGAGACTCGGGTCATCCGAATTTCGAATAGAACACGGCGAGTGGAGTCGACAAATACACGTGCCGTGTGCAAAAAAAGAATAACTTAGATTAATTAAATGGAAATATAGCTAAACTAGGCCATCATAAAATACTTTAAATCCTATTTTGCTGTACTTTTATCAGTTATTAAAAAAAAAAGAAAAAATTGTCCACCCGAGCGTATTCGATTATTCGACCCGAGTTTGTAGGATGTGCGCAGGCGCCAATAAGTGGCTCGGGTGACCCGAGTTGATGCGAAATCCGCGCATGCGCAGAAGCAATGGGACACGACTGAGCACGGGAACGAGCTGAAACCGCCACACCTGTCTTCTCCATAGGCGGCCACTGGAGCGGGTTAGAAGCACTGCAGCGCCACCTGCACCAGGAGACCAGGGCCGCGTTCAGGGTCCGTCTCGGAGGCACCATGGAGATGTCTCGGCGATGCTTTTTGGCTTATTTGCATTCAGGGTCCGTCTCGGCGACGCCTCCCTTTTCATAGTAGAGACAAAAAGCGTCTCGAAAATGGCCGTCGTTTCAGCCAATCACAGCGCAGCTTGTCCATTGCAAATGGCCACCGCCTATGCGGGCGGCCATTTTCGAGGCGACCAACTGCTGTTGTCGTTCAGACTAGCCTGACGTCACGGGCGCCTCCGAGACGGAGCCTGAATGCACCCCAGGGCCACGTTCACGGTACGGCTCCGAGATCTTGGCTTATTTCCAGTCAGGGTATGCCTCTGAGTCATCTTGGAGGCATCTCCCTTTTCAGACAGGGGGCAAAAAGCTTCTCGAAAATGGCCATCGAATTCAGTGGTTTCAGCCAATGAGAGGTATTCTTTTCCATTGTAAAGGCGACCAACAGCTAAAGTTGTTCAGACTAGCGTGATGTCAAGAACTTCTCCTAGGCGCCTCGGGGGCGTACCTTGAACGCGGCCCAGACTACCAGGCTACCCTGGTCTTTATTTACCCAGAGGGCGTATGAGAGGGCGCCGCTGCGGTGCTAGTCTGGTCCTAGTACTCATAGTAGCCGCTAGGTGTCGTCTGAGTGCATCCACCGTGGCGACCTCTATTAAAAGGCCAGGGAACTAGGAACACTGGAACCCGACTAGCCTGTGTCTGAATAAACTGTGAGAAATATGTCTATGCTGTAGTCATCCCTACTTCATTAACCAATCACCAATCCAGGCTGGTGGTTGTAGAATAATACACGTGTACTATACAGCGTTTTTCTTACAGGTAGGTCGCCTGGTATTAACGAGCGACGCCTACCCTTTCTGTCCCAAGGGCCAAGGGCAAGGCCAAGCAGTATGTCAACACCACTGGGCGATAATAGGGAAGTTGTCAAATAATGAAATATCACTTGATGATCATATCGAATGGTAGATAAAAGATTCACCCATACCCAGATGTTGAGATAGTAATTAGTCGAATTAAAAAGTGTAGGGTTTTCTGCGGGTTGTGTCCATTCGCAGGCCAAGCCAGAAGTACAAACTGGACACCAACGAAATCGAAAAGATTCAGCGAAGAGCCACAAAGCTAATCCCCAACTTGAGTTGAGGAATGTACCATATGAGGAAAGATTAGTCTCACTGAAGCTCCCATCACTATTGTATCGCAGAAGACGTGGTGACATGATACAAGCTTTCAAAATTGTAAAGGGAATTGACCGCATAGACCCCCACATATTCTTTCCCCAGCAACCTGAAACCACCATGCACACAAGAGCCTGAAGAGGTCATGAACACAAGCTCTACAAAAACAGATGCAACCTGGAACTTCGGAAGCACTTCTTCAGCCAAAGAATAATAACTGACTGGAATTCACAACCTGATAATGTCATCTCAAGCCCTACCCTGAACTGTTTTAAAGCTAGAATAGACCGATTTTGAAAAAATGAGCAGTATAAAACTCTGTAACTAACTTTTCAAGTATAGCAGAATAGAGACCGAAATATCAACAGGCAAATTATGCCTTCAACATTTCGTACATCTGGTATCAAGGTATCAAGGTAGAACTTGAGCTTGACAGGAGCCTCAAGACTAGAGACTCTAGTACTGTAAGTGGGGGCATTAGACTGGGCCCTTTCTATCCGCAAGATTTACGGATGGAACGGATGGAGCCACATCCGAATCATCGGTATATGAACCCACTTCCGGTCCCAGTCGAATAGGAATTTGTTCGGAAATATTTTGATATTCGGATAGAAAGGCCCAGTCGAATGCCCCCTTTGTAGTAGTAGTAGAGACTAGAGTACACAAGTTCAGGCAGAACAACAGCGAACAGGCCGGTATTTATTTAGATAAAACTAAAGCCGTAATTCGTAAAGGTTCACCCACTAAATCTTGTATGTATTCAATCTCAGGCCAGGTCAGTCTATGATTGATCTGGTCTTTGTCAGTGTCTTGTGATAGATCTGGTTCTAGTAATGGTTGACACCACCTGCTCAAAGCATTGCCATTGAATCCCATTGGGCATAACATCTCACTCACTCAGTCACTCACTCAAGAGTTCATAATTTAAGAGTTCATGCACAAAACAACGTAAGTGCCAATCCAAAAATGGAGATAAACATTGGAATCAAACCTTCCTACTTTTTTGTTCATTGCTCCATTAGGCATAACCATATGATGATATGAAAAGTGGATTTAGTGAGAATTAAAATTATTTTCAGGTAACAATCTTTTATTTAAACTACATTTTTGGATTGGAGTTTATGTGCCCACATCTTGTCAATCTGGGCATTGTCATGATATATAGCATGACAGAAATGTTGAGCAATGTGTATCAATTGGGCAAACCAGGGACGCGTTCAGGGTCGGTCTCGGATTTCCATTCAGAGTGTGTCTCGGAGACGCCTCTCTTTTCAGACTGGAGATGAAAAGCGCCTCAAAAATGGCTACTGCATTCAGTGCTTTCAGCCAATCACAGCGCAGCTTTTCCATTGCAAATTGCCACCGCCTATGGGGTGGCCATTTTTGAGACAACCAACTGCTTTTGTCATTCAGACTGGTGTGACATCATGCCCGTCGCTGAGGCGCCTCCGAGACGGACCCTGAACTCGGCCCAGATCTCACGACACCCTAGTTTAATATTTGCTATGGTTTGCCGTTTTTCTTCAGATTTAACAAGTGCAACTTCGAGAAGGCATCTGGACGGATGCCATGCAGACATGTGACGGATGCCATGCAGACATGTCTAGGATTAAAGCCTTAGCCTGCTTGCTAACCTTTAAATAAGATACACCGAACGGGGTAAATTACCGGGTTGCACATCGACTCCTCTGAGGGGTAAATGTTGGGGTTGCACATCTACTCCTCGGGAGGGGTAAATTACCGGGTTGCACATCTACTCCTCTAAAACAAGATGACACATGGACAAGATGGCATAAAAACTGCACTGCAAGATCAAATATACAGCATATACCTGGGTGATGTGATTGGTATATGGGAAGAACAGCGTCAGGTTTGTGTTGGGAGCCATCTGGACTTCGCTAAGCATCTTCTTGCACTGCACAAGGAGTACTGTGTAAACTACTGCCGGGCCGAGTCACAGGAAAAGGCTTCAGTTCTCTCGTGCAATGATAGCCAACCCATGCACCAAGAAGGCAACTGTAGACAATATCAGTAAGTACAACACCATAAATTTAAGTATTAAAACAAACAATGTGTGCTAGTGTTTTCTATTTTCGATGGGTATTAAAAAAGAATGCTTGTTTAACAGTGGGTCATTGAAACTTTAAAGTTGCATAGCCCGATGAAAGCATAGCCCGATGTTGATAATTGTGAAGGACCCCTAAGCTAAGTGTTATTCTTCTAATTGTAACAATGTACATTTAATGAGATACTTGTTTGTTTGTCATTGTTTAACCTCCTAGCAATATCTCAGGTCATATCAGGATGGGATCTCATGCAATACAACCTACATTTAATGAGATACGATCTACATTTAGTTAGATACAGTGTACATTTAATGAGATACAATCTACATTTAGTTAAATACAGTGTATATTTAATGAGATACTATGTACATTTAAATTAAAATTTTTTTTATTGAGGCTGTATTTATACTGTCCATAGCATATAAGCCCGGGTACCCAGGCTTGTTTTCAATGCTGGCCAGTTGTAGTGTTGGTGTTATCTTACCACACAGTAGCTGCTGATAAGTTATTTGATTGCCTGCATTTCAGTATCAGATAGATGATTGGTTGGTATGGTTAGTAGCCTATGTTTTTTTTTTTTGGATTTTCTTGGCATATATGTATTTTATTTTGTTCTACTCTTATTACTAGACTAGCCTACTCCTATTTACATATCATAGGCTTGTACGTAACTGTGTGGTGTGTTATCTGGCTACTCTTGGCATGGTTACATTTAATGAGATACGGTGTACATTTAATGAGATACGATGTACATTTAATGAGATACGATCAACATTTAATGAAATACAATGTACATTTAATGAAATACAATCTACATTTATTTAGATGCAGTCTACATTTAATGAGATACAATCTACATTGAATTAGATACAGTCCCAGCAGCTGCACTGCAGTTATATTGCAGGAAACAATTTAAGCCCATTTTGATAATATTTGATATTTTCACTCAGGTTAATGAAGTCGCCTGGCGAAATCCAACAAAAGACATTCCCAAGTTTGGATCAAGATTTGGATGAGTCAGGACCTGGTATAAAGCAAGGAAGCCTAAACCAAGGAAGGGAAAGGTAACTGTGCTGCTCTGCCCTTAATACTAATTACTTTCCATGAAATTAATTTGCAACTTATACAATTAGAAAGATCTTACCAGTGTGATTACAAACATAATATAAAAGTAAATCGACCCATTAGTCCTTCAGTTATGATTTTTTATTTATTTCATTTTCTACCTTGATTTTGAACACTTTTTTTTGAGATTTTGCAAATGCTTAGATCCTGATGTTTGAGGCTGCCTGCTCAAGGCAATTTGCATTTTAATCGCATTATTTTTTAAGCTTATAGTATAAATTCAAATTTCAATTTTTCCAGACCGTACCAATAAATAATTTTGTAATTTGACACCAAACATAGCAAATTAAGTGATTTTCACTAACCATCCTTAAATTTGTTTTAATCTTTTTAATATCTTTGGTTCAATCTTAGATATTGGCTTTGATTTCTGTACCAAAATGATCAGAAGGAAAATATCTATAATGTGATTACCCTGTCTTTTAGGTCATATCCACTACAAATCGTTGAAAATTGATTGCTAAAATTAGCACACCCCTCCCATGGTCATGGGGAAACTGCTGAGCAAGAGTGCTTAATGTTGGTTAGAGAAAGAATCTTTTGATTTAATTAGGTTTTTTTCATGAAAAATATTTAATACTGACCCACCCAAGGGGGAGGCTAAGGACTAACATGTGTACATATATACATAAACAATACCCAGACTCATAAAGGTGGAACATGAAATTACCAAAATCCAGCAAACGGAAACAGAAATAGCCCTATATGGGCGCCGCCATTTGTATACTCGTGTTGAATCTCATAATAACCAAAATCCAGCAAACGGAAATAGATTGTCGAACTTCGCTATGCAGCGAAGAGGTTTGACGACAGTGATTGGTTAATAATATAGTCAAGAGCAAAACAAATGCCCGCTGGCATTGAATTTACCGATACCCACAGGGCAGAACTTTGATTTTATTCAAAATGAATAGAAAAGAACAATTTGGCATAAACATGAATGCACAAATGCAATATTAATAGTCTATTCCGCAGAAATGACGACCGTATTCGATTATCATGACTGCGACTCGGGTCACCCGAGTTGCTAGAATTTCAAATCAAACACCACGTAGTTATATCGGTTGTTTAATCGAATACGGCCACCAAGGCGGGTCGGTCCTAAGCATTGGTTATTCATATTAAAATCGGATTCTATGAACATTCCAAAGTTTTCAAACCTTTTTCGTTTACTTTTCCGGCCAAAAGTCTGCCATAATGGATATGAAACTAAAGCTAGTGGTTTCTACTGTACAGTAAAAGTAGTTATATTTAACTCTCACTCCCCTGCAGCAAACAATGTTCAAGGAGAGGTAGCATACTGAGGGCAAGTGCTCCTATTTTTCCAGTAGCCAGTCAAAGTCAGCACCCAGTCCTTTGTTTGGAGTACCTATTAATAGACCTTTGCATAATGATAATAATTCCACCTGCATAAATCTAGCATTTGCTCAAACTTGTTCCTCCATTAATAAACTATATTCTTGAAGAAATATTATTGTGCTCATGTCATTTAGATATCAGCCTCTATGTAATATAAATAAAGGGTGACAGGATGTAATCTAAATAAATATATTAAATCATGGGTTTTGGATTTGAGGGGAAATAATATGTGGGTGTTTTGGGGGGTGGGGGGGGGACATGTCTCCTGTAGACCGCGCAATAATTTCCGGAATATCCCTTAGTTGGCAGTTTTACTAATATATTCACAGCAGTCCAGAGAACTATTCATTTTAAGTGGTTAATTGTGACCATTTTCGTGTTATAGAGCAACATCGATTCTAGTCTCTGATACCTGGATAAGCGTGGTTATTGTTACAGTCAAACCTTTGGTTTTCTTGTGTATCAAGAACCAAATCACCTCACAAGTTGTAGCCATTGCCAATACAACAACATATTCATATATCAATAATAATTTTAAAACAACAAAAATATACCATTGTTTCAGTGATGACGATACAATTGAAGACCCAGACTGGAAAGACGACACACTGCCAGAGGACGTACTGGGGCAGACGGTGGGAGCCACACAGGAGACAAATGGGGTGGATGTCAAGCCCTGTGTGTGTGCTGCCTGTCGTAAGATATTTAGCGAGATGAGTGCCCTGGAGCTGCACATGAAAACTCATGAAGCGGAGAATGCTGACGTGTCCTCTGACCAGTTAAAGGAACTTAGTTCTAAAGCAATAGTCGTTCCACAAAAACAGTTTCCAGTTGGCAAACAGAACACACCCACAAATTCAAATGCACCAAGCAAGTCTTTTATGTGTTCTGAATGTGGCAAGGATTTCAAACAAGTCAGCACCTTGAAGGCACATGCGATGCTTCACACGGGCGAGAAACCCTTTGTGTGTGCAGACTGTGGTAAGGGGTTTATTCAGCGAAGTAACCTCAAAGCACATGCAAGTACTCATCCCGGGAAAAAGCCGCATGTATGCTCAAGCTGTGGTAAAGGTTTCAATTATATGAGCGGACTAAAGGTTCACATGATGATTCACACAGGGGAGAAACCTTTCGTATGCTCTCTCTGTGATAGGGGTTTTAACCAGCGGAGCCACCTCAGGGCACATACACAAACTCACACGGGAGAGAAATTTAAGCCTCATGTTTGCTCTGATTGTGGGAAGAGATTTAGTCAATTTAGGGGGCTAAAGGAGCACATGTACAAACACACAAAGGATAAGCCAAATGTTTGCACTAATTGCGGTAAAGGATTTAGTAACCAAAAAATCCTCTTGAACCATATGGGAACTCACTTAGGGGACTTTTCGAAGCCGCACGTGTGTTCTGAGTGTGGGAAAGGTTACTGTTGGTTGGGAAGTTTGAAGGCTCACTTAAAGACGCACACTGAAGAGAAACTTCATTTGTGTTCTGTGTGTGGAAAGGAGTTTAATAAGTCAAGAAACCTGAAGAAGCATATGGTGACTCACACGGGGGAGAGGCCTCACGCTTGCCGGGAGTGTGGCTGGGCTTTTAGTTATAGCAATGACCTAAAGAAACACATGCGAATCCATACTGGAGAGAAGCCGTACTTATGTCCGCAGTGTGGCATGAGATGTGCGAGACCAGGTAATCTTAACAAGCATATGATGACTCATACGGGGGAGAAACCATATGCTTGTCAGGGCTGTGGTAAAGCATTTAGTCGTAAAAATGAACTAAAGAAACACATGAGAATCCACACTGGAGAGAAACCTAATGTATGTCCTCAGTGTGGTATGAGATTTAGAGTGTTGGACCAGCTCAAGGTACATCTAATAGCACACACGGGCAAAATGCCCCATGTCTGTTCTGAATGTGGTAAGGGCTTTAGTACAAGGAAAGGTCTGCGGCGACATGTAATGATCCACACTGGAGAGAAACCGCATGTCTGCAGTGAATGCGGGAAAGCGTTCAACCAGGTACATAACCTGAAGACTCACATGAAGACCCACGGAGGATAAACTGTGCATTTAAGAACTTTTCTGGTTTTGGAAAAGGTCACGTCGATATATAGCCATTGACCCATCATTAAGAGTTCAAAGTTACATAGCATGAAGAGTTTGATTGGTTGTAGTATGAGTTCTGGGTAGTTACGGTGGACAGTGCGCATTCCAATTAAAAGTGACTGCATAAGACTATGCCTAGTGGATGCGCTTCGCCAGTTCGAACAGCGCTGTTGCCAGCGTCTCCTGTTTTGGGAGATTGGAGGATCCAAACCAATGGGTTCGAACCCTAGTCGAGTCAAACCAATGACTTAAAAATGAATACTTGTCACTTCCTAGCCAGGCGCTCGGCATTATTAGGATAGGGCAAGGACTGGTTAGCTCAGTGTCAGGTAATGGTGCTGGCGGCCTGGTATTCCAGTGGGACAGCACTATAAAGTCGCCATGAGTGCACACTGTGACAAGTCGGTACCTGTCCTGATGACTTTAGATGTTGCTAGGATGTAAAACAACAACAAACAAACATGGTGCAGCTGCTGTTGTCCGACATTTTTGGAGCATGTGGCACACAACAGAGCGGTACGCTATCCACTTCCTTACAATAGATCAAGGGTTCGATCCCAGGTCCGGTCAAATCCAATACAGGTCCACAGTCCCTTATCCGAAATTATGAAATCCGTAAAGCTCTGAAAACTGTTGTTCTATCGTACAGCATATAAATAAATTATAATACTATTTATCGTCTTTATTTATTCCACTTAGTCTAAAAATTAATGTTTTTTTCTGAAGAAATATTAATGTGTTTGATTAGGGTTTGGTTGAAACTGGTGTATGCTTTAAGTTTTACCAGTACAGATGTTTTTTGTTGGAAATAAAATGTACGAGAGTATTTATGCTCTATACTTATACCATTATTTCATTTATCATCGTATTACTCTATAAATAAACTGTAATAGTATTTGTAGCATTTATTTATCGCAGTTATGAGTATTCATTCAGTTTTACTGCTGTATTAATATTTTATTGCTATCTTTATTCTGAAAGAAAATCTGAAAAACTCTATTCCGAAACAGAACTGCCCCCAGGAATTTAGGATAATTGATTGTGTGATGGCCCACGGTCTTCCACACTGCCACACACTCACGGAAGAATGCCAAGATTTAGTATCAGTACACTTCAAACTGGTTTATTACAAAACCTCTCTGCTCTCCGTGGCATCCACAGTCAACTCACCTGCCCCCTAACTCGCCAGGTCCCATGTCGCCTCTATAGGTGGGTGGGGGGTGTGCTAGCCACACACAGTAGAGGGCAGCCCAGTCGGGGCTCTGCCCGGTGGCTAGTGTGCCGCCACCTAGCGCAGTTCAGTGTAACTGCATAGGTGTGCGGCGTAGTGTCTGCCGCCACCGCATGGTAGTGGGGCTCATGTAGACTACTACACTTGTGATCCTGTAATGACAAAATTAACACCAGTCACTACTTCTCCCTGATGGCGACCCAGCACCTTCCTTGTCTGTATTATATGTGTGCCTGTATGCCTGCCTGTATGTTTATTTGGCTGCCTCCCTCTCTCACTCCTTTCCTTTCTGTCTGTCTCCACCCACTCCTTTCCCCCATCCTTCCCTCTCTCCGGACAGTGACCAGATGGGATGGCCGAATGAGTTAGAGCGTCCGTCTCCCTTGCTGGTAGATCGCTGGTAGATCGCGGTCGAGTCAAACCAATGACTTAAAAATTGATACAGAAAAAGTGAAATATCTCTAAAAGTACAGCACATAGAAACAAACTGTTTGGAACACATATAGAAAACATATTAAACGATGAGACTATATTAAATTCATATGGTTAGGGTTCTGTATTTCTATTAATTTTGAATAAAATACACGTTTTGCACTGCACGTATGACAAACTCAATGCATTGTCAATGGCGGTGAGCAATCTTCATACAGAAAAAGTGAAATATCTCTAAAACCACATGACCTAGACACAAACCGCTTGGAAGACATATAGAAAACATGTTTACCAAAAGGATTATATTAAATTTATAAGGTTAGGGTTCTGGATTCCTATTAATTTTGAATAAAACTGATGTTTTGCACTGCGTGTACCGTCAAACTCAAGCCTTGTTCAACAATAACCGTGAGAGGCGCCACTGTAGCCTGTGTTACCGATTTTCACGGGAGTTGTCCCTCTCATCTATATACAAGCTCTCTGACCCCATACACCCCACAACACAGACATATACCCCCAGTACCCTTTACACCCCCACCATACACCTAAACCCCCACCATACAAATACACCCCAACCACACACACCTGCACCCTCACCACACACACCTCAACCACACACACCTACACCCCCACCACATCCCTAAACCCCCACAACACACCTACACCCCAACAACACACCTAAATCCCCACACACCTAAAATCCCACCACACACATACCTACAACCCCCCTACACTACCAGCACACACACACACACACACACTTACACCCTTCTATCCAACCATGATGGCTGACTTGGATCGGGAACGAGTGCTGCCACCAAGTGTATAGCGAGAGAAATGGCTCATGAAAGGTCCCCAATGGGAGTTACTCCTGCAGCCCTGCTCCTGTAACACTACTCTGGTTAGGGTAAATCTTTTATCCATTTCATTACCAAACAAGTTGGAATGGTGTGTGTTGTTCAACCTGTTAATTAGATCTCTCACACTTGCTCATTGCTATTTTTGTTTTCTTTGTTTATTTATTAAAGGCTCTGTCACACTATAACATATCTAGACAGGCACGTGATACAGTAAATTAGTAATACAAACATCACTTTTTGTCTGTGTTTTTTTAATTCAGCAAATTGATTGTAAATGGTTTTGGAGGATGCTCTTGAATCAACC
Organism: Branchipolynoe longqiensis; assembly: GCA_030323885.1. Taxonomy (NCBI): domain Eukaryota; kingdom Metazoa; phylum Annelida; class Polychaeta; order Phyllodocida; family Polynoidae; genus Branchipolynoe; species Branchipolynoe longqiensis. The sequence continues at coordinate 29,492,669 of CM059202.1, read as the reverse complement.
TTTAAGCCCCAGTCACACATCACCGGATTTGTGTCCGTACAAGTTTTGAACATGCACAAAACTAGGAACGGATGCCGCCGGACTGACATCTACGATTCTTGTCCGTTTTGAGTTCATTTCATCCGTTGGCTATCCGTCCATGTCCGTTCGTCCAGCGGCCTTTGACCCGATATCGCAACATTTGGACACATTTTAATACATTTTGATACTTATGACGCCCGGACCAGACAATTCTGTCCGTTGTTCAATCCGGTGACGTGTGAGTGGGGCTTTAAGGTCTGTTCATCTACCTGATTTCTTCACTCCAAAAGTAGCGAGCTATGATATATAAGTTTGAACAATGTATTTAGCACATTATCAAATTTATGTGGTTATGTCCATAACCCAGCCTTCCGACAATTTCTAGGTTGTTTAGCATCCCTGTACACGATACATCTCCCGACCAGCCACTGCAGGGACAAATAGTTTTGTGCCTGTCTTGACATGTTCTTGCCGGTGTGAAACCTCTATTTGCTCCCCGTGAGAGTGCTGCTGGTAACTTGCAAAAGCCAGCAGCAATTCAACACTTTTGCAGGCAGCTTTCATGAAATGTTCTGGTTACAGAAAGAGAGGGCACCCTCGTATCCGGTTCAAGGATACCATCAAGAGAAACCTGAAGCTAAGAGACATTAAGACCAACTCATGGACGCAACTCTCACAGCAGAGAGCTAAATGGAGAGCCGCAGTCAAGTAATGAAAGCAGTCTTTGTCGCATCGCGACCGAGAGCATGATGATGATGATGATGACACGATACAGGGCACTGTACAGGGCTGCAGGAGTAACTAGGAAGTGGGTAACTGCTGGAAGGGAAACTGAAGGCCATTCTTTAGAAGTACAATTTTATAACTATATGCCACAGATTCTGTTAAATCTGAATGTGTCTCAATTTCTGTAGGCATAACAAGATGGAGACTTCAGGAGAGGCACAGAACCAAGATAATGTTAAAATGGCACTAAGCAACTATCTGTCCACCATATACTTGGGAGACGTGATGGATATATGGGAAGACCAGCGGAAGGTTTGTGTTGGGAGTGATGCAGACTTTGCGAAGCATCTGCTGGCAGTGCACAAGAAGTATTGCTGGGATTATTGCCACGCAGAGTACCAGGAGAGAGTAGTTCACCTGTCACTGAATGTAAACACTGATAGGGGAAACGGTTGTATATTATTTCTGTAAGTATAAGTCGAGTAACTAAAGAGAACCATTTAAGATAACAAGTTATTTCAAACTGAACTTAAGTAGATCATACCGAAACATCTAATATATTTACCCCTCCACCCACAACAAATAGTAAAAATGGTGGATTATGCAAGTTAAAGTTACATTATTACTGAGTTTGAAATTCTTTTCATAAAGATAGTCATCGGGTACCACTGCCAGGCAATACTGGTAGTATTTGATTAGTCAGGTTGGGGAGGACCCTTAGAAGGTGGTGTAAAATATTAACTTCAACAATTTTTTTAATTTTTATTGTTGCTGTGATTTAAAACTCCAAACAAACAAGTAGACCATCAGCAACCCATCCACCTCCCAATATTACCATAAATCTACTTTTGTATCTGAATTAACTAATAAAAATGCATGCTTGGTTCCAGTGATGAAGCAATTAAAGCGTTGGATTGGCGGGACAAGAGCACTGATGGGGCACTGCCAGGGATGTACTGCAGTGGGGGCCACACAGGAGGCAGACGGGGTGGACATCAAGCCCTGCGTGTGTAGGCCTACTGCATGTAGTAACATATTCAGCGAGATGAGTGCCCTTGAGCTGCACATGAAGACTCATGAAGCGGAGAACACCAACATGCCCACTGACCAGAACCGTAGTCGTGAGTCAATAGTCGTTGTACATGAACGCTTTTCCGTTGGTAAATTGAAAGATCACAAGATGAATCATACAAGGGATAATTGTAAGTCTTTTGTGTGTTCTGAATGTAGTAAGGGATTAAAACAAATGAGCGCATTAAGAATACACACACTGATTCACACCTGGGAGAAGCATCACATGTGTCCAGACTGTGTTAGGACGTTTAACCAGCGAAGCCACGTAAAGTCACACCTGATGATACATACAGGGGAAAAACCTCAGGTCTGTTCCATTTGCGATAAAAGATTCAGGGTGGCAAGTAGCCTGAAGTCGCACATGTTGACCCACACAGGGGACACCCCACAAGTGTGTCCAGAGTGTGGCAAGCACTTCACACATGCAATCACTCTGAAGATTCACATGCTGTACCACGCAGGCAAGAAACCACATGTGTGTCAAGAATGTGGTAGGTATTTTAAGAATGCAAGCATCTTGAAGATTCATGTGATGACTCACACAGGTGAGAAACCTCATGTGTGTTTGGAGTGTGGACGGGAGTTTATCGTATTGAGTCATCTTAAGGCACACATGAAGACTCACGTGGGAGAGAAGCCGCATTTTTGTGCTGATTGCAGTAAGAGATACAGTGCACCCTACAGCTTAAAATCACACATGATGGTCCATACGGGAAAGAAGCCACACTCATGTCTGCATTGCGGTAAAGGATTTACGCAGCAAAGCCACCTGAAGGTGCATGTGATGACACACACTGGAGAGAAGCCACATGCAGGCGAGAATACTAATGTGTGTTCCGATTGTGGTTCAGGCATTTGAGCAGCTTAAAAATACACATGACTCACACAGGAGAGAAGCCACACATGTGTTCAGTTTGTGGTAAAGAATTCAGAGCATTGAGAATGTTAAAGTCACACATGTTGACCCAGATAAAGGACAACCCACAAGTGTGTTCGGAGTGTGGAAAGTGCTTTACATACACAAGCACACTGAAGATCCATATGATGTGCCACGCAGGCAAGAAACCACATGTGTGTCAACAATGCGGTAAGCAGTTTAAAAGGGCAAACCTAAAGATTCATGCAATGACTCATATGGGGGGGAGAAGCTGCACATGTATTTGGTGTGAGGAAGAAGATTCAGCGTGTCAAGCTGCCTTAAGGTGCACATGATGACACATACGGGAGAGAAGCCCTTTGTGTGTTTGGAGTGCGGTAAAAGGTTCAGCAAACTGAATACCCTGAAAATACACATGTGGAGTCACATGGGAGAAAAGCTGCATGTGTGCTCAGTGTACAGACGGAGCTTCAGTGTGTTGAGCAGTTTGTTGACACTCATGATAATGCACACTGGGGAGAGACGCCACATGTGTGATCAATGCGGCATAAGATGTAGTGCAGCGGCTATTCTCCGGAAACACATGTTGATTCACTCAGGCCAAAAGCCTCATGTTTGTATGCAATGCAAGAAGGCATTCAGTCACAGAGGTGATCTGAAGTGCCATCTCAGACAACACACCAGAGAGTAACCCAAAAGGTGTCCTCATAAGATCACTCGTTTTCTACACTTTTGGCTGAACATAATTCCATAACTCTCCAGCCAACACTTTTCCAGAACCATTAACCACTATTTCCTCGCCAGCATACCATGCCGTTAGCACCATGACTCAACATCCCACTCAGTCACAGTATCCTAACACTTGAGCATGCCAGTCCTTGCCCTCTCCTGGCAATAACGAATGCAGTGCAATGGAGCCACAAGTACAGATTTTGTAGGTCTTTGATTTTCACGATCTGTACTCATGTGACCCATTAGTGAGAAGCTCGGGGCGCCACCTGGTGGTATTTCGCGCCGAATCACAAACATTTCCTGCGGAGCATGCGCACTCCGCTGAAACTTGTGTCTCCAGTTTAATTTCAAAGCGCATACTAAGCTTATATAGAGTTAGCATTTAATACAGTGATTGTTGAACCCTGGATGCATAAACAACTTTTTTCTATAAAATAAATAAATAAGAAAGTGACTAGTGTGTGGTGTTTCTCTGGCTTTTTGATCCCACAAGATGCTTGCATTCTCAGAATGGGAGGCGGACAGTCAACTCATTGGGCCATCACGTCTAGTTATGTATTACATCTACATCAACAATAAAAATATAAACCGCCCGTCCGACCATGATTTTTATTTCAAAAGGACGATCACCAATTACATTTTTTTTTGTATTTGGCCTTTGTACATAAATTGGTAACTCCAGACATACCTAGATCTAAATATAGAATTATCTAGTTGTACTTATCTAGACCTAAATGCTGAAAATGTCAATTATTTTCAAGAACTTAAAGCTGCATAGTCTGATGAAGTATCAAGTTTGTTTTTTATTCAGTACATATATATGTTGTAATATTATTTATCCCGTCTGAACATTCATACATTTCTCTGGGGAAATATTAATGTGTTTGATAATGGTTTATTCGAAGCTGCGTATGCTTAAAGTTGCATAGTCCGATGGTTTTGAATTTCAGTTTTTTTTTTCTGAGATAAATATATTAGATCGATCACTAGTATCTACTTTACATTAGTTCAAAGTTACCTTGATTTTAAATGGTAAACTTTTGAGATATTTTGAGTGCAAACATGGAAAATAAGTTATGGCTAGCTTGCCAAAACTCTGACATCATAGACTTATGCAGTAACAGGTTCTGTTAAATTGACTCAGTATCGCCTTCTACGCAGAAACAAATGCTTAATAAGTGCATCAGTATCTAAGTTAGATATGTAAAATCAAATCTAGATAATTGGTTTGGTTTTTGAAAATGTGATATTTGATCGGACTATGCAGCTTTAAGTTACACCAACTGTTATACTAGAGTATATCTGGTCTATAATTATCCCATTATTTCATTTATCGGAAGTTTACTTAAAAAAATAACCTGTAATAGTATCTGTAGTTTTTATTTATCTTATACTTAGTGTGAAGATTCATGTTTTAAGTGAGTATTAATGTTTGATAAATACTTTATTCTGAAATCCAAAAAGTTCAGAATTCCTAAATACAAATGGCCCCAAGGATTTTGGATAATGGACTGGACCTGTATATTCCTGGAATGTCAAAAGATGGTATCGATGATACATATATACCTAGCTGTGGTATTCATCTGGAATATATTGCATCGGGTTCTATATATACAGTAAAACCTATCTTATACTGACTACACAGATCGACCACTCCCCTATATCGATCGCTTTATTTGGGTCACAACAATAGACGAGATCACCATTCCGAGTGCACATGCGCTGAAACGGCGTTGGCAGCAAAGCAAATGCGTCTGACCATTGAGTCTGCCGATATGCATAGGGCAAAAAATGAATAGAAATACATAACAATTTAGCATAAACATGTATGCACACATGCAATATAATGATCTGATGAATATAGCTAAGAAAAAAATAGCCATAGTTTTGAGCTAAGAAACATACAATTCCACACAAAACAATCATTGATGTCCACATCACCATTATTAATTCTTGTTCTAAATATTAAAATGCCAAATGTGTCAACATACACTTGTTTCAGAGAAATATATAACCAATATCTGATTAACCCTACTCATTTTCTAGTTTTACATGTCATTATCCATAGGATATAAATAAATTAAGTAAAACTGACTCAAGCTATGGCTCTAACACTAGTCCGAGTGGCCAGAGTTGTCTAAATCTAAATGCACATGGCATAAGATGTGCTGATTATATTGATGTAAATGCAATGCTGGATAAAAGATTAATATCTTAATTTATTATATATATTAGTTAGTATTCTATGTTTCAAACAAGAGCTGAGATGAGCTGAAACTAGCACATTTCATAGCTGCACCCAGTGTATTAGTATGTGCCATGTGCTTCTCATAGGTTTGTTTTTCTTCTGCGCATCCCACAATGCACCGCGCGGCTGGAATGGTGATGGTCTATACCATTGTAATGATATTCTAACTCTCTTACCGACCACCTCCCTAAATGGACCACTTAAAGTCGGTCCCATGGTCGGTCGATTTAGAGAGGTTTTACTGCATACCGATGCGACACATGTTGTTCAGTCTTCAGATCAGCGTATTACTATTAGGAGTATTGCTGTTGTTTTTTTTTTGTTTGAGTTTTACATCCTGACAACATCTAAGGTCATATCAGGACAGGTACCAACATGTGACTGCGCACTCATGGCAACTTTATAGTGCTGCCCCACTGGGATACCAGGTCGCTGGCACCATGACACTATTTCTCACTCAGTCACAATATCCTGACACTAAGCTAACCAGTCCTTGCCATATCCTAGTAATGCCGAGCGCCAGGCTAGGTAGCGACAAGTATCAATTCTGTATGTCATTGGATTGATTCGAATGGGATTCAAACTCCCGACCATTTCAAATCATATACGGAAATGACACAGTGTGACCTATCGATGACCCCTGACCGACACTTAGAACTAACATCTACTGACCTCTAAATGTAGCTGTTGACCTTTACTTATGGGCTTTTAAAAGGCTCCAAGGAAAGATCGTTTGTTTGTTAATGTTTTAATGCCCTGACCGCCAAGGTCATATCACGATGCGCATCGACTTGTGACGGCGCACACTTAAACGACTTTATAGTGCTGCCTCACTGGACGACCAGGCCACTGGCACCATGACCCGATATCCCACTCAGTCACATTATCCTGATACTCCTAATACCAGTTCACGATGAAGAGAGCCCAACTAACATCAAAGCAAACGTGTGCAAAATGCGCTGGTTTGATATCAGTCAAAAAGAGTACATTACTTCACAATTGTCTGCTGGAGAAGCACAGGGTGCATGCGTACTGAGGTTTAAAGCATTTCTAGCGTCTTAATTAAAGCTGCATAGTCTGATAAAGCATCAACATTTCAAAACCAAAACAATTATCTAGATTTGCTTCTACATTTTTAACTTATATACTAGTGCACTCAGTATTCCCTTCTATGTGGCAACAAATGCTTAATGAGTTAATTTAATAGAACCTGCTACTGTCGGAGCTTATGGTTTTGGCGTGCTTGCCAAAATTAATTTGACATATTTGAACTTCAAAATACCTAAAAAGTTAGCCATTTAACAAAAAAAGTTACTTCAATTTAAAGCAAGGTCAAATATAACCATCAATTTAATATATTTATCTCAGAAAAATGACAGAAGCTCAAAACCATCGGACTGCAACTTTAATTAATAAATAAATAAATAATGTAAACACCGACAACTGGTTTGACAGCGGCATAGATATACATATAATTTATTCAGTTTTAGTTCAAAAACAGACTGAAACCATTCAACATTCTATATATATTAATTATATATATAATTAAATTCCAATTCGACAGTAGATTTAATCCTGCTACAGTCATTTTCTAACTTGCCAAAATCAAAATAGGCATTGTGCATTCCTAACACTAATGTACATCTACAACCAAAGTGGATGGGCACATTCATAAATAAAAAGATAAACTATTGAATTAATTCTGAATTCAAAACCAGATTCGTGGAGCTGAAAATTCGATAAATTAATTCAATCTAATTAGAATTGACATCAAATTGAACCTCCCGTTGTCGCTATTTTATCGCTATGTTTACAACGTGTCGCTAAAATGCCGCTCACAGCTGGTTGGCTAGAGTGCGCGCAAGTTAGATCATGTGACCAGAATACTAATTAGCTATTGGCTGATCACAAGTCTAACCTTTCACACACACAGGCAGCATGTCTAAATTGTTCACATAATATCGTCCACCGGCAGAATGGCATTTTGAAACCCCCCAGAAGAGCCCTTGCCTTTGTAGGAGGTGGCAAGGGGCATATGTAGTCACTAATATTGACGCACACCCCACTGAGTACTGTACAGTGTATGATAATCCTGTCACAACATTTGCCACCCGATAACTTGCACCCAACACTTTCCCCGGCTGAGACTTTCGCCATTTTGAAACCCCCGAGAAGAGCCTCGCCTTTGTAGTAGATGACAAGGGGCATGTGTAGTCACTAATATTGGCGCACACCCTACTGAGTACTGTAGAGTGTATGATAATCCTGTCACAACATTTGCCACCTGCAATTTGTCACCCAATAACTTGCGCCCAACACTTTCCCGAGTGAGACTTTTCGCCAGCCAGGACTTATATGCCCACAGATTATATTGTCATATGTGTGTGTGTGCACATGTGCGTATGTTACTATTGTTAGTGCGCATATACTCTCGATCATTGTGCGGGAATCTATTCAGCTGGCAAAAGTCCCGACCAGGGAAAGTGTTGAGTGGCAATTATAGGCTGGCAAATCCCGGGTGGGAAAATGTCATAGAACCTATGATAATAACAATAATAGATGGCTTAAAATTAGAGCCCTACCAATAAGACACTCAGAAAAGAAAGAAAAGTTGTCCATTGGTAGCTGTGAGACATGCGAAGATTACTGCGGGATGCTGAGAGGTTTGTAGCAGCGGTTCAGAGCGTACCCTCCTGAAGCCCTCTCACACAGCATCAAACACTTACAAAGTGAACAGTTAGTAAACCCTCACAGTCAGAAGAATGAGGTTACAACATTGATGTCGTCACACCACCATGCAATAACGTGACAATTGAACAAAGCATGTACTTGGTCAATCAAAGTTCGAGACTGCTCACTTTTGCAACCCAATTTGACCTTCGGTGTTATCAGTGCCCTTCAACTGTTTGCGATTTAATAAGGACAAACCGTCATGAAATAGTAATGTTCACCGTCCCATTGGAAACAGTGATTCTCATCCAATCACTAAAGTTAAGCAACGCTGAGCCTCGTCAGTACCTGTATAGGCGACCACCCATCATACAAGGTGCCGTATATATCCTGATACAGGCTTATAAACTTACCAAATCAGTAGTGGATAAGTTAGAAACAGGCATACTATCCTAAATCAATCAGAGAAATAAATTAAGCTAGTTTTTGGCAATTTATTGTTCAGTGTGCTTTCATGCGGTTAAGACAACACCTGTCTCCATGACACCGTTCATCTGTTGGTGATGCAACTGCTGCTGCTGTTGCTGTTGTTGCTGCTGCTGTTGTTGTTGCTGCTGCTGTTGTTGTTGTTGCTGCTGCTGTTGTTGCTCTTTGGTATGAATTAACATATGTCGTGTCAAATGTCTCAACTCGCTAAAGTCCTTCCCACAAGTTTCGCATTTAAATGGACGTGATGCAGTGTGTACCAACATGTGCTTGCGCAGGCGCCTCGCTTCGAGGAAATGCTTGCCACACGTGACACATCGAAAGGGCTTCTCGCCCATGTGACTCATCAGATGCTTCTTGGCAGAGTCTGAGCGTGTGAATCCCTTCCCGCAAAGATTACACTTGTAGGGGCGTTCACCAGTGTGAACCAACATGTGCTTCTTTAAGGAGTCTGTACGTGTGAACTGCTTCCCACAAACTGTGCATCTGAAGGGCTTCTCAGCCGAATGAATTACCATGTGCTTCTTCATTGAGTCAACACGCGTGAAGCCCTTCCCACATAGAGGGCATTTATGGGGCTTCTCCTTAGTGTGCGAAAGGATATGAGTCTTGACTGAGTCAGAACATGTGAAGCCCTTCCCACACTGACCACACTCATGCGAGCGGTCCAGGCGTGTGTGTATCAACAGGTGTTTCTTGACACTATCTGGACGCGTGAAGCCCTTTCCGCAGATTCCACATTTGTGTGGCTTCTCGCCTGTATGAATGACCAGGTGCTTCTTGAGTGAATCTGTCCGGGTAAACCCACGACCACACTGCTTGCACTTATGAGCCTTTTCTTTTGCCGTACCCATGTCAACTGCTCCCAAACCTGACTGCTGCAGGTGCAATTCAGTGGGCCGAATCAATCCGTAAAGCGTAAACTCAAGTGGTCGGTCAATATCTACGCCTTCAGCAAGCAACTTGGTGTCTTCTTCCATTCCACCCACCCCAGTTGTGGCGGCAGTCAACTCCTCTTCGCACATGGTGCACTGGTGTGGCTTCGCATCTGTCTGGTGTGAGCAGGCATGGTTGCGTAATGGCTGAGTGATGGAGAATGGCGCAAGGGTCAGCTGTTGTGAGAGATGGTCACTCTCATTAGTGTTTGTTGCTAACGTTTCCTCCGCATGCGCAGTGAGAACATGATCCCGATAACCTCGCTCACTCTCAGTGCAAAAAGTGCAGAGTGCACAAGCGAGCGACTTTCTTCCCATCATACCATTTACAATTCAGCGGCATTTCGATGGTGTCACATCCATTTTTGTGAACTCTGTTTTTCCCTAGAGTGCCTCGTCAAACATCACTCTTATGAACGTGGTACATCACTGCTCATATATCATGAAGTCGCTCTGTCGGGGGTGGTGAGGAAACACTGCTATTAGTCACTCGGCTGTCTTTGGTTGAGACGACAAGCTGTTTGTTGCCTGGTATGACAAACTGTTTGTTGCCTAGGTTGACGTCACTATGTTGCCTGGTTACGACAAACTGTTTGTTGCCTGGGTTGATGTCACTGCTGCCTGAGTGCCATCAAACTGCATATGACGTCACTGTTTCGCCTGGCGTGGCGTCAGTCTGCTCTCTGGTGTGATGTCATGCAGTCAAACTTCGCACGTCATACCCTTCACGTCCGGGTTAGCTCTAACCAACAAAAACATAATGAACAGTAAATTCAGCAATAGAAGACAGCTTTAATAATTAAGGGACATCTGCCTTTCAGACAGAATTAGCAGACAGGGGCAACTGTGTATTAATCTTTATTCAAAGATATTTACATTCGTTCTTCCACGATAGACAATATAAACTAGCATATGAGCCTGTCTCAAAAGGTGCTAACTCTTCGTTTTTTTTGTCCATAGTAACAATTAACACAAAACAGCACAAAAACGGTTACACTGAAAACGCAAGGACATTTGCTTCAAATCAATATGTATTCTATTGGGATTATGAAACACCATGTAAAAAAACAAATCAGTTTATCATGAGAAAATGCAGAAGTAGATAGTGTGTTGATCGTTACTATGGACAAAGTTCTGTCCCATATTGCTAGCAATAGCACCTTTTGAGACAGTCTCATATAATAAAACTGATGTTAACAAATGTGTGGTGGAGGATGGAAGAGAGAACCTAGCAACAAGAACAAAGATGTGTTCTGTGTAAACTGTCCTTATTTTCAATTTAACTGCCAATAATACATTATATTCCATAATAATATATTTAATAAAAATAATGTTATACTCAAAATACATTTTCTGCTCAAATATCAACAAACTTTAAATATAATAAATACGTATTGCAACACATGTAGACACAGAGGAAACAATTAAACTAAGATACCAGTATTGAAGTATAGCGCCATAAATATCTAGGTAAGGAGCTGGATTTCATATTGAGGAAACCAAAAGGACCCAATAGTAATCGCATACAGGTCTTTGTATCATTTTGCAAGATAATTGAAAATCATAGATTATAATGAAATCATTTAAAACCTACTGGTGGGTTATTGTTCTTTATCTTTTTTTTAAACCCATTCAAATAGAAAATGGGACACAGAACAGATTGATGATGATGATTATTGGTTGGTTTTGCCGAGTTTTAAGTCTTGGCAACATCTAAGGTCATATCAGGATGGGTACCGATTTAATTGTGTGCGTATTCAAGGCGACTTTATAGTGCTGTCCCACTGGGAGACCAGGTTCCCACCACCATGACCTGATATCCCACTCAGTCACATTACTATGACACTAAGATAACCAGTCGTTGCCCTATCCTAATAATGCCGAGTGCGAGGCTAGGAAGTGCCAAGTACCAATTTTGTAAGTCACTGGTTTGACTTGACCGAGAATCGAACTCCCGATCTTTCGCACAGGAGGCCTGCGCCCTACTGATTCGGCCAATCGCATCCGGTATTTGATGATGATGATGATGATGATGGTGAAGAAAAAGTTGGAGGGGTGTCATGGTTTAAAACCCCAGCCAGATCGGATGCCCTGCCGTGGCTTCTGCACATGCGCAGATTTTAAGCGCGTCGTCTGCGCATGCGTCAAATTCTCCCCAGTTTCAAACACCCATGGATGAAGACAGTTGACGGAGCATTTATTTTTGCAAAATGAGTTAAAAAGCTTTTATTGGATCGATTAAAAATATCTTAATGCGCGATTGAAGAGGAAGATCTGAAGATTTTAATTTAACCTAAGAACAATTTACTCTGAAAGTATTAAAAACAGAGATAATAGTGAAAGTTGGGATCGATTTTGTAACCATTTGTTTTACCATCTTCAGTGTTTGTGTTTGTTTTGCGCGCACTGCGACTGGCTGCCAGCTTCTTGGTTCGCATGTTCCTTCAGTAGGAAATAGCACAAATACAAAAAGACTGATTAAACCCCCCCCCCCCCCCCCCCCAGCCAGCCAAGAAAAGATAAACGTACCCCTGAGATATTTGAATTAATAATTAAAATAATGTAAAAACACCCCCCTCCCAAGAAACCAAAGTAATCTCCCTCCCCCCCCCTCGCAAGCCAACCAAAGTACCCCCCCCCCCCAATAATTAAATAATCCTTCAGTAGGAAATAGCACAAATACAAAAAGACTGTTTAAAACAACCCCAGAAGCCATGGCAGGGCATCCGATCTGGCAGGGCTTTCAAACTCCGACATGCTGCAGTTTGCAGGCCCTCCGAAAATCCGCGCATGCGCAGAAGCCACGGCAGGGCATCCGATCTGGCCGGGGTTTTTAACCACGACAGGGGGTCCCCACCGCCCCACTCTTGCCACCCCACATGAACTTATGTTCAAACAAGTCACATCAACTTATGATCAAGCAAGTCACTGACCATATTTTTATTAATACGATATTAAACAAAATAAATCTACACGAGTCACTCCTCCCACCCCAAAAATACACCAGAACAAACAAAGGAAACTAAATAAAATAGCGAATATTAGTTCTCCTTTGCCGCCTTTGCTTTGGGAATCTGTGTACATATATATAGGCCTACTTAACTTACCATCATCATCATCATCATCATCATCATCATGTCACCCACACCTCCCCATCCACTGAATATCATCATTCAATATGACTGATCCAGCATCCTCTGCCATACATTAATTGATTAAATAATACATATGTTATTTAATGTATGGCTGCTGTTATCAATACAGTTAGACTGTCTTAGAGTATTAACATCATGATAATGGATCACATGGCTACGGCTACGCCGATGCAGTATTAACATATTACATAGTTATTATGTAACGTTTTAATACCATAGACTGTGATAGACATAGTGATGATGGCTACACATTCATCATATCGGTCTCGCCTGCCCTTAAACTTAGTGACTTTGTCACAACAATAACATTTTGAACCCGAAAAGTGAATCGGGAGGGAGATGTGGATGCTTTCCTGTTAAGTTTCTAGAAAAAAATCCAAAGGCATGTATAGATCACCCCCTAATGCCAGGCTTATGCTTATTGACTTAGGTGAATCATTAACTATGGGATTCATGGACAGTGCGATCATTTGTCTCCGAGGCGGCTTTCACTGGCGCCATTCTGCGATGTTATGGTGAGCGATATTCAGGGACCGCACAAAGCGCCAACTGCAAAATCATTTGATAACAAAGCCATCTCCGAGATATTGTTAAACTACCAGGCAATAGAACTATATTACCTATTGTCCGATGCCACATATAAAAATTGTCCACCAATTCGTTCCACATTGGACTAAATATGACATAAAGGAAACCGTAGAATAATAAGATGAATAAGAATAACTCACCCTATTGCGGGTGGGTGGCAGCACGCGTCCTCGTTAGTTCCTCCACTCGCCGAGAGTGGCGCATTCCCGCATCTCCAGGGGCATGCGCAGTGTCAGCGCGCCAAGGCTTGGGCAGTGTCATACGGATCGATGTGAGTATCTTTATGGTGTTTAGAATGTAGGCAAATGTTATTATCTTTTGTATTTATTTGGTAAAGTTGTAACCAGTTTTAATGTAGGACATGGTCGGTTTGAAGTTAGAAAAGGAGTATATCACAGTTAGTTCGAAAGGAATATTCTAGTGTTATCCCATACAGTGGGCGTGGCAGTGGCGGATTTAGGGGAGGGGAAGGGCCGCTAACAAAACAAAACGAAAATCACATTTGCCTGAGGGAGGGGGCACTCCCTCCCACCCCACCCCCTACTGCTCTCTCGTTAGTCCGACCCCTGGAACCGTCCCTGCCATCGTGGTTAGTTATGTGTATTTGTTAGTTTTTTTGACTAAATGTATTTTATTCAGAGAATAATGTCTTTTGTCAGCACCAGAGCACTGGTCTTCCGGCCGTTCAGTAACATTTTTTGGTACATAAATGATAATATCAGTTGCAATAATATCCACATGAAAATCCTGTTCGATAATAGAAGCATAATATATATGAACTATTAGTTATAATAGTAACTGCATACAATTCCAGTTCAACATATGTATTATGCACTTGGTGAGTATGCATCACATGGTATTGCATGATTCTAGAATTGTCTTTAAAGCTGCATAGTCCGATGAAGCATCAAATTTTCAAAATCAAAGCAATTATCTAGATTTGATTCTACATATCTAACTTAGATACTGTTGCACTTATTAAGTATGTGTTGCCACATAGAAGGGAATACTGGGCTAATTTAATAGAACCTGGGCCGCGTTCAGGGTCCGTCTCGGAGGCGCCTCGGCGACGTCTCGGCGATGCTTTTTGGCCTATTTGCGTTCAGGGTCTGTCTCGGCGACGTCTCGGCGACGCCTCCCTTTTCAGGTTGGAGACAAAATGCGTCTCGAAAATGGCCGCCGGGCTCAGTGGTTTCATCCAATCAGAGCGCAGCATTTCGATTGCAAATGGCCGCCGCCTATGGGGGCGGCCATTTTCGAGGCGACCAACTGCTATTGTTGTTCAGACTAGCCTGACGTCACGGGCGCCTCCGAGGCGCCTCCGAGACGGAGCCTGAACGCGGCCCAGTTACTGCAGAAGCCTATGGTATCAGAGTTGTGGCATGCTTGCCAAAATTATGTTCACATGTTTGAATTTCATATATCTCAAAAGGTAGCCATTTACCTTCAAACTAAAGTAAGGTAGATTATACTGATCAATTTAATATATGTATCCCAGAAAAATGTCAGAAACTCAAAACCATCGGACTATGCAACTTTAAACACTTCTTTCTTCCTTTCCAAAAAGATATATATATATTATATTTTAAATATGCAAATCAGTGGATCCAATCACCAATACCAGATGCGAGAAACCTGCCCATTGTTGGATCCCATCACCAGTGTTATGTATTGTGTGGCCTACTAGCGAAATAGCGAATGGTAGACAGGAAGTGTGAACACTTATTTGTCTCTCATTTTTGCTTGAGTGCAAGTAAATCAGCAACACAAGGACTAATTAGTAGCATGTGGTGAATAAGGGGTCAAATTTCCCTGGATCATCAGCCCATGCTTTTTCTAATCTGTTCTTGAATGAATTTATTGACTCGGCATCAATAACATTTTGTGGGAGACTGTTCCATATATTTATGATCCTGTTTGAGAAACTATGTTGCTTTAACTTTGAAATGGCTCTGGGTTTTACTAGTTTGAGAGTATGGCCCCGACTGCCTTCTCTTTTATTCAAGGTCAAAAATTGGTTCATATATATTTCATCAAAACCTTTCATAATTTTAAATAATTCAATTATGTCACTTCTTTTCCTTCTGTAGGAAAGGGCAGGAAGTTTCAATTCCCTATGCCTTTGTTCATAGGGTAAGTCCTTTTATAACTGCAACTAATTTCGTTGCATGTCTCTGAACCTTTTCGATCTTCCCCCAGATAGCCGGTCGATTCACCTATCTCTACACCATTACCCACCAGTGATACTTATCTTCTTCTTATACCATTCCTTTATTATTACTATTACTGATGGGTTGGGCTTCCTTCTGTTTGTTGTGATTTTTGTTGACCAACTCGCCTACCCCACACGCACTACCCCATCCCCCCCCCCCCCCTCTACCGACCGCCGCCACAGAGTCGACATTATTCGCCCACGGGACGGCCCCCCCCCCCCCCCCCCCTCCCCAATCACCCTCAACCGCCTCGCCCCCCACCCTGCCTCCCTTGGGCCGGGAATCTTACTGATGGCTCAGTCTCCAAAACCCTCGCCGCTAAAACCACACCACCTAGAAACAAATCGCTTGGTACACATATAGAAAACATGTTTACCGAAAAGATTATATTAAATTTATAAGGTTAGTCACACTGACACTATAGTGACAGCGATTTGCGGCGATCGGCTATGGTTTAAATCGGCCTAATGTTGACACATCCACAGACAATGCTTTGACGCATGCGCAGAAGCAATTATGGGAACTTCAACTGCTGGGTACTGAAACTGCGACACGGGAGGCGCAGCTGTAAGTTAACACTGTTCCCGTCTGTACCCAGAAACCTGGCACATTGAGAGGGGGGCTGTCAATTTTGGATAACTTAAATAAAACCCGAGGCAACGAAGAATAGCGGCAATAAAACGCTTATGTGTCGCATATTCATCATAATTAGAGCCGACAACGGCGAAATCGTCAAGATAATTAACCAATCGATCAACCCCCTTATGCACTCTGCAATGCACAGCAAAATCTGAAATACGGTTAAATGTGTAGGGGCTTAATGACAAGCCCATGCATAGGCGGGTGTCAAACAAGAGCTCAGGGGCCATATGTATGAGCAACTTTTCATCGGCTCCGGTGTTAACGGCGGGTCCCGGGTTATCTAACGCTTGTGTTCCAGATGTGTCACTGGGTATATATGTGTCCAAAGCACAGCCTGGGCTGCATTCAGGGTCCGTCTCGGAGGCGCCTCGGAGGCGCCCGTGACGTCATGCTAGTCTGAACGACAAAGGCAGTTTCTTGTCTCGAAAATGGCCGCCCCCATAGGCAGTGGCCATTTGCAATCGAAATGCTGCACTCTGATTGGATGAAACCACTGCATGCAGCGGCCATTTTCGAGGCGCTTTTTGTCTCCTGCCTGAAAAGGGAGGCGTTGCCGAGACGTCGCCGAGACGGACCCTGAACGCAAATAGACCAAAAAGCATCCCCGAGACGTCGCCGAGGTTAGTTAACATATTAGTTATTTAGCCACTTGGGGGGCCCCTCTGAGCATGTACTCGGCGAGCACCGCTATTTGACAATATCGGTGGCCAGGAACCAGCAGCCTTCTTAGTGGTGAGCCTGTTGCTGCCGAGCAATGCTATTTGACAATATCGGCGGCCAGGAACCAGCAGCCTTAGTGGTGAGCCTGTTGCTGGCGAGCACCGCTATTTGACAATATCGGCGGCCAGGAACCAGCAGCCTTAAGCTGCGAACACACTGGACGCGTAACTGGCGCGTGCGTCAAGCGTCACGCGTGCGTCAAAAATCAAAATGTATGTAATAAAGAGAACCCGAACACACTGGCGCATGCGTTTCTCGCGTGTGCGTCGCGAGTGCGTCACAAATCGCTTTTGGAGCGATTTTTTTACACTTGACGCGTGGTGGCACGTGGCTTTTGACTGAATTTGCCCGACTTTGCCTGACTTTGCCCGACTTTGCCCTACTTTGCCTGACTTTCCCTGACTTTCCCTGACTTTGCCCGGTTTAGTTGAGGCTGTTTAAGCACATGGATGGAGACTGCTTCCTAACAGGTAGTTGCTTTCATAGTGGTTAGAACACATGTTTGGACCATCCTACATGTTTGGACCGTCCCATTTTTTCATATATCATATGGAGACTGCTTCCTAACAGATTGATTGATTGATGCCTAACAGGTACGGATTCGCTACTTCGCGCTCGAAGTGCGAACACCTCCACGCGATACCCCAGTAGCTGATGCCGCACCGACCCAAGCCACCACGGTACCCGGACCCCTGCCCGGTTCTACCGTCACCAAGCACCGCTATGCGACATCCAGCAGCTAACGCCGCACCGACACTAGCCACCACGGTCCCCACACTCCCTGCCTGACGTGACCGTGGAAGCTAAAGTCAGCAAAGCAGCCCCGACAGACCAAGGTTCCTGTCACCACACAGTGCTGACAGCTCAAGCCCAAGCTGGAAGTCGACAGATAGCTCCGACAGACCCAGCTTGAAGCCGTCACATAGCGCTGACAGACCAAGCTGGAAGCCAACACATAGCGCCGACAGCCCAAGCCCACCCCTCCACCCTTCCTCCCAACCCACCACCGCCGACGATCGGCAGACGTCCCCAAGTTAGTACCGTCCCTCTCCCCTCACCACGGTGACTTGTTGTTGATTGTTGTTTCCTGTTGTTTTTGTTGTTTTTTCTATGCCTTCTGTGTTTTTGGTGTTGTTTTTGTTGTTTGTTGTTGCTTGCTGTTGTTTGGTTCTGTTGTTGTTTTTCCTCTCCCTGTTGTTATTTTCGTTCCTGTCACCCCCCCCCCCCCCCCTGCTCCCTGTCAACATTACAAACACCGATCTGAGCCGGTTTAACACACATGTTTGTACCGTCCCATTTCTTCATACATCATATGGAGACTGCTTCCTAACAGGTAGTTGCTCTTGATAGTGGTTAAAGCACATGTTTGGACTGTCCTACTTTTCCCATCTCTTCTGTTGTTTGTCACTATCACTGTCACCCTACCCCTAACCAACCTCCAACCCCCCTGTCTATCACTGTGTACCTCGTCACCACCTTACTAATACTGTCACCACCCTCCCACTGTCACCGACCATCACTGTCACTGTCAGTACCCCTCCTGTCACTGACACCATTAGAAACAACGTCTGGTTGTCTGCATACCACTCTCACCCTCGTCACTACCCACTGACGGTGTCACTGTCACTGTCACCCTACCCCTAACCAACATCCATCCCCCCCCCTGCCTATCACTGTGCACCTCGTCACCACCTCACTGACACTGTCACTCCCCCCCCCCCCCCCCCACTGTCACTGACCACCACTGTCACTGTCACTGTCAGTACCCCTTCTCTCATTGACACCATTAGAAAACAATAATACATATATATTGTCCTTGCTTGGTTGTCTGCATACCACTCTCACCCTTGTCACTGCCCACTGACGCTGTCACCTACCTCCCCCACTGTCACTGACACTAATTTTGTCATTGTTTACATACATACCTAATACTGACTAATACCGCTCCCACTGCCGACGTCCGGCAGACCTCCCCAGCACAACCCTGTCACCGTCACTGTCGCTGTCACCCTACCCCCAGCTGCGGCAATCCCCCACCTCCGTCACTGTCACTGTCACTTTTTTTCTTTTTTTTCCCCTTCTCTTCCATGCTGCCATTTTTGTATGCGTACCTGCTTTTCGCCCCCACTGGCGACTACAACCAACCACCACCGCCGACGATCGGCAGACGTCCCCAGGTGAGTCCCATCTCTCCCCCCTCACTACGGTGACCCTAGGATGAATTTCTCTTGCCTGTTTTTTTTTTGCACGTACACTTGCCTTTGCCACCACCGCCGACTACAACCGTCCACCACCGCCGACGATCGGCAGACGTCCCCAGGTGAGTCCCGTCTCTTCCCCTCACTTCAGCAATTTCTTTTTAGGAATTTTTATTGCCATCCTTTTGGCTTGTTGTGTTTCTCCTTGCCATACTGTTTTTTCCCCCGCTGCCGACTACAACCACCCACCACCGCCGACGATCGGCAGACGTCCCCAGGTTAGTCCTGTACATTGTCTACTTCTCTCCTAGTACGGACTGCCGACTGCCGACTCTCAACACCCTTGCCCCCTGGTAAGGCTCCCAATCCCCCACATCCCCTTTCCGCTTGCTTGTTGCACTCTGATTGATTTGTGTCTCTCGTATGACGGTGCTAGGTCCCGTCCTGTTGGCCTCCTGTTCGTCCTTGCTGACTGCCTTGTCTTCTGTACCCCCCATCTTTCCTCCTCGTCATTTGATTAGGTACTGATTTATTATCTGCCATTGATTGATAGCTCATCCTGCCCCTGTTCGGGTACTACTCCATTTTTGATCAGGCAAGGTCCAAACAACTACTGACTGATTTGGGTGGGGTACTGATCATCTACCTGGGCACGGGTTGGCGGGCTTCTTGTTACCTATAGGCTCCTAATCGATCTGATACTTTTTACTGATGAGCAGCACACCTACACACACCTCACCCACACCACACGCACACCAACCACCGCTTCCCCGGATAGCCGGTCGATTCACCTATCTCTACACCATTACCCACCAGTGATACTTATCTTCTTATACCATTCCTTTATTATTACTATTACTGATGGGTTGGGCTTCCTTCTGCTTGTTGTGATTTTTGTTGACCAACTCACCTACCCCACACACACTACCCCATCTCCCCCCCCCCCCCCCCCCCCCTCTACCGACCGCCACCACAGAGTCAACATTATTCGCCCACGGGACGGCCCCCTCACCCCCCCTCCCCAATCACCCTCAGCCGCCTTGCCCCCCACCCTGCCTCCCTTGGGCCGGGAATCTTACTGAAGGCTCAGTCGCCCCAAACCCCTCGCCGTTAAAACCACACGACCTAGAAACAAATCGCTTGGTACACATATAGAAAACATGTTTACCGAAAAGATTATATTAAATTTATAAGGTTAGTCACACTGACACTATAGTGACAGTGATTTGCGGCGATCTTCGATGGTTTAAATCGGGCTAATGTTGACACATGCGCAGACAATGCTTTGACGCATGCACAGAAGCAATTGTGGGAACTTCAACTGCTGGGGACTGAAACTGCGACACCGGCAGGCGCAGCTGTAAGTTAACACTGTTCCCGTCTGTACCCAAAAACCTGGCACATTGAGAGGGGGGCCGTCAATTTTGGATAACTTAAATAAAACCCGAGGCAACGAAGAATAGCGGCAATAACCCGCTTATGTGTCGCACATTCGTCATAATTAGAGCCGACAACGGCGAAATCGTCAAGATAATTAACCAATCGATCAACCCCCTTACGCACTCCGCAATACACAGCAAAATCTGAAATACGGTTAAATGTGTAGGGGCTTAATGACAAGCCCATGCATAGGCCGGTGTCAAACAAGAGCTCGGGCCATATGTATGAGCAACTTTTTATCGGCTCCCGTGTTAACGGCGGGTCCCGGGTTATCTAACGCCTGTGTTCCAGATGTGTCACTGGGTATGTATGTGTCCAAAGCACAGCCTGGGCTGCGTTCAGGGTCCGTCTCAGAGGCGCCTCGGAGGCGCCCGTGACATCACGCTAGTCTGAACGACAAAGGCAGTTTCTTGTCTCGAAAATGGCCGGCCCCATAGGCGGCGGCCATTTGCAATCGAAATGGTGCACTCTGATTGGATGAAACCACTGCATGCGGTGGCCATTTTCGAGGCGCTTTTTGTCTCCTGCCTGAAAAGGGAGGCGTCGCCGAGACGTCGCCGAGACGGACCCTGAACGCAAATAGACCAAAAAGCATCGCCGAGACGTCGCCGAGGTTAGTTAACATATTAGTTATTTAGCCACTTGGGGGGCCCCTCTGAGCATGTACCCGGCGAGCACCGCTATTTGACAATATCGGCGGCCAGGAACCAGCAGCCTTCTTAGTGGTGAGCCTGTTGCCGGCGAGCAACGCTATTTGACAATATCGGCGGCCAGGAACCATCAGCCTTAGTGGTGAGCCTGTTGCCGGCGAGCACCGCTATTTGACAATATTGGCGGCCAGGAACCAGCAGTCTTAAGCTGCGAACACACTGGACGTGTAACTGGCGCATGCGTCAAGTGTCGCGCGTGCGTCAAAAATCAAAATGTATGTAATAAAGAGAACCCGAACACACTGGTGTGTGCGTTTCTCGCGCGTGCGTCACGAATCGCTTTTGGAGCGATTTTTTACGCTTGACGCGTGGTGGCGCGTGGCTTTTGACTGAATTTGCCCGACTTTGCCTGACTTTGCCTGACTTTGCGCGACTTTGCCTGACTTTTCCCGACTTTGCCTGACTTTGCCTGGTTTAGTTGAGGCTGCTTAAGCACATGGATGGAGACTGCTTCCTGACAGGTAGTTGCTTTCATAGTGGTTAGAACACATGTTTGGACCGTCCTACATGTTTGGACCGTCCCATTTTATGGAGACTGCTTCCTAACAGGTACGCTACTTCGCGCTCGAAGTGCGAACACCTCCACGCGAAACCCCAGCAGCTGACGCCGCACCGACCCAAGCCACCACGGTACGCGCAGCTCTACCGTCACCAAGCACCGCTAAGCGACACCCAGCAGCTAACGGCGCACCGACACTAGCCACCACGGTCCTCGGACTCCCTGCCTGACGCGGCCGTGAAAGCTAAAGTCAGCAAAACAGCCCCGACAGACCAAGGTCCCTGTCACCATACAGCGCCGACAGCTCAAGCCCAAGCTGGAGGTCGACAGATAGCTCCGACAGACCAAGCTTGAAGCAGTCACATAGCGCTGACAGACCAAGCTGGAAGCCAACACATAGCGCCGACAGCCCAAGTCCACCCCTCCACCCTTCCTCCCAACCCACCACCGCCGACGATCGGCAGACGTCCCCAGGTTAGTACCGTCCCTTTCCCCTCACCATGGTGACTCGTTGCTGATTGTTGTTTCCTGTTGTTTTTGTTGCAGTTGGTTTTTTGTGTGCGTTCTGTGTTTTTGGTGTTTGTTTTTGTTGTTTATTGTTGTTTGCTGTTGTTTGGCTCTGTTGTTGTTTTTCTTCTCCCTGTTGTTATTGTCGTTCCTGTAACCCCCCTTGCTCCCTGACAACGTTACAAACACCGATCTGAGCCGGTTTAACACACATGTTTGTACCGTCCCATTTCTTCATACACCATATGTAGACTGCTTCCTAACAGGTAGTTGCTCTTGATAGTGGTTAGAAGCACATGTTTGGACTGTCCTACTTTTCCCATCTCTTCTGTTGTTTGTCACTATCACTGTCACCCTACCCCTAACCAACCTCCAATCCCCCCTGCCTATCACTGTGTACCTCGTCACCACCTCACTGATACTGTCACCACCCTCCCACTGTCACTGACCATCACTGTCACTGTCATACCCCTCCCTCACCCTACCCCTAACCAACATCCAACCCCCCCTGCCTATCACTGTGCACCTCGTCACCACCTCACTGTTACTGTCACCACCACCCCACTGTCACTGACCATCACAGTCACTGTCAGTACCCCTCCTGTCACTGACACCATTAGAAAACAATAATACATATATATTGTCCTTGCTTGGTTGTCTGCATACCACTCTCACCCTCGTCACTGCCCACTGACGCTGTCACCTACCTCCCCCACTGTCACTGACACTAATTTCGTCATTGTTTACATACATACCTAATACCGACTAATACCGACTAATACCGCTCCCACTACCGCCGTCCGGTATACCTCCCCAGCACAACCCTGTCACTGTCACTGTCGCTGTCACCCTACCCCCAGCTGCGGCAATCCCCCACCTCTGTCACTGTCACCTTTTTTTTTCTTTTCTTTTTTTCTTTCTTTCTTTCTTTCTTTCTTTCTTTCTTTCTTTCTTTCTTTCTTTCTTTCTTTTTTTCTTTTCCCTGCTGCCATTTTTGTATGCATACTTGCCCCCACCATCACTACCATCCCCCCACCACCACCCCCACCTCCCCCGTCCCGGGCACCAGAGCCGCCACCCCTTCCTCAGCCATTGAACCTTCATCAGTAGACGTGGGATGGTCCACTGTGGTCCGAAGGTCCAAAAAAGCTGCCCGGCCCCCTCCAAGAAGAACTCCCCCCCCCCCCCCCCCCCCCACAGAGTTCCACCCCGATTCACGCCGCCCCAAGCATTTCCTTGCCCTTTTCCTATATAGCGGTGATGTTAAGGAAACCCTGAGGGCCCTATTCCAGATAGACAGGTCCGCCGGCACCGACACCCTGTCCCTAGACAAGTACCCCAACCACATGGTGCAGCCCCCAAATTAGCCGAGATCAGAGGCTCGGCGAAGACCCACCACTATGTGGTAACCGGGCTCCATACCCTAGCTGACCCGTCCGACCTCGTCGAACAGCACGGGATTACCTGTGCCTCACGCATCACCCCCAAAAGTGGCAAGCCCACCCACTGCGTTAACATCCCCTCAGCACCCTCGCCAAGCTTGACTTCGGCCCCTTAGGCCACCTTCGGGTGGCAAACCCCCACAAACACCCAACCTACTGCACCCAGTGCCAGAGGTATGGGCACTATAAGCGAGGGTGTAGCGCCACAGATGTGATCTGTGGACACTGTGCGCTACCGGGCCACCTCGCGGAGGGGTGCGCGCTGAACGTCAGATGTGCAGTATGCGGCGGCGACCACACCTCCCGAGACCCCCGCTGCCCAGAGAAGCGCAGGCTCTGGAGCAGGCTCAACCCCCCCCCCCCCCCCCCCCCCTAAACCAATCCCCAAACTGCAACCCCCCCCCCACCTCCCCCTACCACACACCCGACAACCCCCAACCCACACCTCCCCTCACCAACTTCCCCCCCCCCCCACTACCGCCAAAATGCGCCCTCCTCCCAACCCCATGTGTCCCACCCCTCCTCTCCCTCCACCCACACCCACCACCCTCCTCTCCTCCACCCACACCCACCACACCCCAGCAAAACCACCACCACCACACACCGCCCACACACACGATCCATCGCCACACAAACCCCCAGGCAGACCAGCACCACCACACCCAAGTGCGACGCCTGCACCCAAACCCCACGCACACCCACACCTAACACCGTACCCACACCCGCTCCCACAACCACACCCTCACCCACACCCACACCCGCCCCCGCACCCACCCCCATCCTAACACCCGCAGCCACACACCCATGACATACTTCAAGCAATTGAAGACAACCTCCCCCAAGGAACAGCCAGCGACCCGCTGGGCTCAATAATACAGCTATTTATCGGGTTCCTCCGCACCTCAACCCTCATACCTCAACCCACAACCTCCACACCACCAATCAACCGCAACACCCTGAGTCACCAACATGGATACTCAACGTAACAACCACAACACCGACCGCCACACACACCAAACACCACCTCCAACCAACACCTCCAACCTCACAGTCCTCTCCTGGAACTGTGCAGGCCTACGGACAAAACTCACAACCCTCATCAACAAGCTAAAAACTGACTGCATAGACGTGGCTATGCTCCAGGAAACATGGAAGATAGAGCCACCACGCGTCAAAGGCTACACCACTTGCCACATCCCCGCAGTGGAATCACTGGTCGGAGGTAGACCAAAGGGAGGCACCACCACCTTAGTCAACAACCACATCCACGCCACCAAAATACCAACGTCCAGAGCTAACCCCACGGCTGACACGTTACGTGTACGCCTTAAGCTGGCCACAACCACAATAGACACCTTCAACATATACAACCCCTGCAACACTCAATACACCCTGGATCGCATCCTCCAGGCACACGGCAACGCAACAACACACCAAATAATCATGGGAGACTTTAATACCCACCACTCCATCTGGGGACGCAACAACACAGACACCGCCAGAGGATGCACCCTACTCGCAGAGGTCCTTGACTCGGCGAGCCATACCCTAATGGACCAGACGGGATGGCCGAATGAGTTAGAGCGTCCGTCTCCCGTGCTGGTAGATCGTGGGGTCGTGGGTTCGAGTCCCGGTCGAGTCAAACCAATGACTTTAAAATTGATACTTGTCGCTTCCTAGCCAGGCGCTCGGCATTATTAGGATAGGTCAAGGACTGGGGTGCTCAGTGTCAGGATAATGTGACTGAGTGGGATACCAGGTCATGGTGCCGGCGGCCTGGTTTCCCAGTGGGACAGCACTATAAAGTTGCCATGAGTGCGCACTGTCACAAGTCGGTACCCGTCCTGATATGACCTTAGATGTTGCTAGGACGTAAAACAACAACAAAACAAACAAACATACCCTAATGAATGATGGTTCGCCCACTCATCGCAGCGGCTCGTCCATTGACCTCTGCGTCCTAAACACACAACTCGCAGCCACAGCCTCGTGGGAGCTGACTGACCTGTTTTCAGACCACCACGCAGCGCTCCTGCGCACAGGCGCTAGCAAGGTCCCCCCTCCACAAAGCCCGGCCAGATTTAACCTGGACGGAGCTGATTGGGAAGCCTTCAACCAACACTTACAAAACCTCACACACACCAACCCTCCCAACACTTGCGACGAGTTCACCACACTTGTCCGCCACGCCATGGAAGCCACCATCCAACAGACAACAAACCGCCGCCTCCCGGGCACCACAAACTCTCCCGCCATCAGGAGAGCCAAACACCACAAAAACAAACTCCTCCGCAAGCTCCGTTCCAACCCCAACCCAGGCACTGAAAAATTAGTCAACATTGCCACCCAATGGTTGAACGAGCTCATCACAACTGAAAACGACAGAAAGTGGAAACTGTGGTGCACCAAAATTTCATGGAACACCTCACTCACACGCCTCTGGCAGAAACTACACAACCTACAGGGAACCACCCCACGGGCACCCCTCGAGCCAAACCCACTACAAGCAGCCACAAACCAACTCGCCACCTTCATTAACAGGACAGACCCACAACTCTGCTTACCAAACACACACCTACAAACCCTCGCCAGAGACACCCCCCAGCGAGAGGAAGCTATCAACAACGCTATAGACCTCCCTTCCGCCCACGGCTTTGACCGCCCCCTTACAAAGACCGAGCTCGGGAGGGCACTCCACCCCCCACGGAAGAAAACGAGCCCCGGAGCAGACGGTGTACCTACCACGGTGTGGACCCGCCTGTCCACACATAACAGGGAAACTCTGCTCCCCCTCCTAAACTCGGTCTACACACGAGCAATTATACCGCAATCGTGGAAGGACGCGGTCATCGTACCCATCCCAAAGAAAGACCCGGGCGAGTTCAGGCCGATCTCGCTGCTACAATCCCTCGGGAAAGTGGTAGAGAGAATTGTACTGGGCCGGCTCGAGACCTTCTCCAGCGACCCGGCCAATGGCTTCCCCGAAGAACTGGTCGGGTTCCGAGGCAGATGTGGCATGCAGCACGCCGTCCTCACCCTCGTCGAGGAGATAGTACGCGCCAAGGCGGCTGGTATCTTCCTCGACCTGGAGAAGGTCTTCGAGCTGGTCGACCACAACGTAGTCCTTGCCTCCATGGTTGAGCTGGGAGTCACCGGGAAGCCCCTGGCATTCGTTAAAAACTACCTAAGTGATAGGCGAGCCAGTGTCCGCTTCCAGGGCAGCACCTCTCCCCTCAACCACCTAAAAAACGGCGTCCCACAGGGGGCTGTCCTCAGCCCCTTCCTCTTTAATGCTGTAGTCGCTGCCCTCATAAGCCGACTGAAAACAGGCATTACTGAACGCCGCCTCAAACACGTCAAGATCCTGTGCTATGCAGACGACATCGCTGTCGTCTGCTCACGCACCAGGGACGTGCCCCTCCTCGCGGCGGATGTCCTGCTCCTACTTAGCAGCTCCTGCCGCGAGCTGGGGCTCAAAATATCCGCAAGCAAAACCAAAGCTATGATGATGTTTGCCGATCAGCCTCCCCACCCACTCCGTGCCGGGGACTTGGACATCGAGTGGGTGGAAGCCTTCGACTCCCTCGGAGTCAGGCTCGATCACAATCTCTCCATGAGCCCACTTGTGAAGCATCTGACCTCCAGAATGAACAAGAGACTTCTTCTAATGACTAGAATCTCTGGGTTCAACTGGGGAGCACCAGCTGAAGTGCTCAGCCTCTTCTACAAACAGGCCGTGCGGGCCCTCTACGACTATGCAGCCAACACCATTTCCTGGATTGGTCACTGCAGAAAGAACCGTAAGGCACGCCTCCCTCGCAGTAGCACCCTGACCAAAGACCTCCTCACCCTGGAAAGAGTCCAATACCAGGCAGCGCGACTCATCACCCGAGCTCGCAGGACAACCAGGGTTGAGATCCTCCTCCTTGAGGCCAACCTCCCACCACTCCACCTACGCGGACAACAGCTGCTGGCAAACCACCTCTGCCAAGCCCTGTCCACAGGCCACTCCACCTTCTACCGCAGCGCAGCCTCCTGCCTACAAAACGGCCCAGGACGGCTCCTCGGCCTCTCCTGGGGTGCGAAAACGGCCATCCGCACCCTGAAAGAAACCCACGGGCTGGCACTCGCTGATGTCCCTGACCTCCGGGCGAGACCCCCCTGGTACTCCGTGCCCGTTGAGGTCAGACTCACCAGCCTCTGCTCAGCCCGAACCAACTACCCGACTATAGTCCTCAAAACCCTGGCACAGGAAACCATTGCCCGGGCCAAAGAGGACTTCCCTCTAGCCACCACGGTTTACACCGACGGCTCGCTCAACCCTGACACAGGCCGAGCCGGGGCTGGCTACTTCCTACCAGATGGGCAGGCTAGATGCCTTATCAGGGTCACGGACTACTCCTCCACCCTCGATACAGAGCTCGCCGCCATCCACCATGCACTGACCCACCTGCGGCACTGCAGCTGCATAGTGGTCACTGACTCACTCAACGCAGTCCGCAAGATCAAGGACCACAGAGCTAACCACTCTCTGGCCACCTTGATCCAGAACACCATCGTCACCAGGCATGAAGCTCAACTCGACACAGTGCTGGCCTGGGTCCCCTCCCACATAGGACTTCCCGGTAATGACCAGGCTGACTCAGCTGCTCTGGATGGCTCTCGCCGTCCTGAGATCGACCTCGTCATAGACCACGTCTTCAAGCTCAAAACCACCCACGCTAGAGCCACCAAAGCCCTGTGGGAGGCTTCCCTCCACGACACCACTCTGCATCCATGCAAGAGGCGGTCACACGCTTCAGGACTGGATACAGGCGGTTCATCGATACCCCTGCATTGCAACGATGTCCATGCGGTGACAAAATCTTCAACGTCGCCCATGTCTTGGCGTCATGTGTGGCCTTTGATAGGACTGCCATCCAAGACTTCCTCGGCCCACCACACAACTTGTCTGGCACCTGAGCTGCGCTCGCCATCCTCGAGAGTCCTCATGGGAGCCACTCGGTAGATTCTATAGACAAAATTATCACACCTTCGAGATCGTCGGTGGCCCTGAACCCATCGCCGACGACTCTGAACCCAACAGCAGCGACAGTGACTAGCAACCACTGTCAGGGAGCCCCGTGAGGTCCCGATCGGGGAGCCCCATGAGGTCCCCCAGTCAGGGAGCCCCGTGAGGTCCCCCAGCAGGGAGCCCGGTGAGGTCCCCCAGCAGGGAGCCGGTGAGGTCCCACCCGGGAGCCCCATGAGGTCCCACCCGGGAGCCCCGTGAGGTCCCACCCGGGAGCCCCGTGAGGTCCCACCGGATGCAGCCCCTACACCAGGAGCCCCGTGCCGTCCTGGACACACCGATGTGACAGCCTCGACCCCTGCACCCACAACGCCGGTTCTCGCTTCGATCACCGACGGAGTGGGTGCAGGGACCGCGGATACAGCCACACCCACCCACATCACACCGGTCCAAGAGCCACTGCCACTGGACCACCCACCCTGCGACGGGGGCCCGGAAGACCAACGCGCCGCCCATGGCCCTGCTGCCAATGACACCGGATCCCGCTTTGATCTCCGGTCGAGGTACAGGACCGTGGGCCCAAGAACGTATTGCCACCTAATGGGCCACCGCCGCACCACAGCACAAGTCACCGCACAAAGCACCACGCCCCCCCCCCCACCACACCTCAAGCTGGACGAAGCAAGGAAGGAAAGACCCCCCCCCCCAAAAAAAAAACCACACACACACCAAAAACGGGCCGTTTTAACGGCGCCGTTTATTAATGCTGCAGTCCTGCAGCCAGTGACCGCTAGGTCACAAACCCCCCAATAAGTAAGGGATTTGGTCATGACACTTGCTATCCGGACCGCACTTCATCCACACCTCTCTCTATCTCCTCTCCGCTGGACTTGCTCCTCCTTGATATGTCTGAAAAGAGTTCCAGGAGGGGCAGCCCACCAGCATTTCACTTTCTACTCTTACTCTGTCCGTGTCATTGGCTCGCTGGTTGGTCACCATAGAGCAAATAGACATGGTCCTTTGACTCAACTCTCCTCACTTCTCTTTCCTAGACTCTACCCTTTCTATTTCTCCGAGGCATACTTCTACCCCTGACCAGGGGAGTTGTGTGCTTGGGTGGGGCCCTGTACCTTTACGTTTCTCTCGCTTTGTTCTCGTTGCTGGAACCACCGCTGCACCCATCCTTACCTGCCCTTCCTCGAAACCCTTGCTGCTGTCTGCTGGATACAAGTGATCAACTACCGCCGGACTGAAGAGATTCGGGACAGCCCCATGCCGTTACAATGTTGTAAAGATGTCCCCAGCTTCTACAACCGTCCCTCCTGAAGATTAATCTTCAACCAAAGATTGGGCCGATTTATCGGAGCCGCTCTATAATGTTGCAGTTCTGCAACCAGTCACCGTTGTAAGGTTACAAACCACCCCAAGCAAGCAAGCTCCTAGCAGGTAGTTGCTTTTGATAGTGGTTGGAGCACATGTTTGGACCGTCGTACTCTTCCCATCTCTTTGTTAGGTATGTTGTTTGTATACATGTATGTATGGATGTATGTGTGGCGTGTGGATGTAAGTGTGTATGTATGTATGTGTGGATACCCATCCTGGTATGACCTTAGATGTTGCTAGGACGTAAAACAACAACAAACAAACATCGATCTGAGCCGGTTTAACGCATGTGTCTGAACGAGACACACTTTGAAAACTATGTATGTGTGAATGCGCTCCTAGTTCGACTCAGGTAGTTTGCCTCATCTAAGTCGGCCTAACGCTGTACGTGTGAACACTGCTTAATTTAGATACTGTTGCACTTATTAAACGTTTTCGCTGCATAGAAGGGAATACTGGGGCAATTTAATAGACCCTATTACTGCAGAATCCTATGGTGTCAGAGTTTTGGCATGTTTGCCCAAATTAATTTTGCACGGTTGCATTTCAAAAGTTAGCTATTTAACATGTTAAAAGTTACTTCAAACTAAAGTAAGGTACATTGTGCATGTTACTAGTAACATGAGTAATTCGTGACCTGGAGACGGCGCTAGTGTACCAGGATAAAGTACGCCGCTGGTTAACAGGCATCTTAAGCTGGGACAGTGGGCCACGGGTTGTTCAAGCTATGGGAGAAGTGACTAGGTGCCAGGATAGCCTAGCTACGTTACTAGGGTAGCTTTTGATTACTGGGTAGGCGCGTCTGCGCGCCTTGGAAACAGAACGTTCTGACACACTTTCTCAAGGCTAGTCAAGGAAGGTTCGTCTTGGAGTACGGTCCGACCTGCCTGCTATGTCTACGCTCAGGAACCTCTGCCCTTAGTTTTTGTACGGTTGATGTGGAGTACGTGTGCTGTGGAGTACGGGTGCTGGATTCTGGACTCTGTGTAACGGATTGTGCGGTTAAGAGTTCTCTCTGTGGAGTACGGTTGCCTAAGTCAGGCCTGCATCTGCGCGTACCAGGATTCTCGGTGGTACGGCCTGCTGTGCGCTCCAAATTGGGGTTGTAAGGGACTCAACGGAGTTGGAAGCCTCCCAACTGAAGTCTTTATTAGGGACTGATATCTCAAGTTCTCATCGTTCCGATGGTTTAAGCCACTACGGGCTTGGAGGGTTCTCTGATCCAGGATTTTGGTGTTCCATTCCAAGTCAAGAACTAGCGCGTTCTGGGCGGCAGAGTCTTCAGCGTACAAGTAGCACTAGCCGCCAGCGACGGGGTGACCGTCCGGAACAAGCTACAGAGTCTTCAGTGGCTGGTTGGGACGCAGCCGCGGCTGGTTGGGTCACTCATCACAGGATATATCCTGGGCCCTCTGCCTCTGCCGGTACAAGGTTCACGGACTGGGAACAAGCTGCAGAGTCTTCAGTAGCTGGCTGGGTCGCAGCCGTGGCTGGTTGGGTCGCCCTAGGAACTAACCGGGTCCCCCTGCCTCATGACGACACAGCAGCTCTCTCAGCGTCCATCGAGACAGTCCTCGAGCTTTTGATCCTTATAGACTCGACGACAGCGGTTTATTCGCGGAAAAATATATAATTACTCTTCACGATAGCACAGAATTCGCACGTGGTTACTTCTTACCCTGAACTTGGACGACACAGCCAATACAATTATAAGGTTTGTGCGACACAACGCCAGTTCTAATGACCCAACAACGTAAACAACAATGACGTCGTCATCCCTCACGTTGTAGTTTGCTAGTCGACTGTCAGGGCTCTGCCGGTGTCTCTTATGAGGAGCTGGAGTACGTTGTGTGGAGACTTGTGCTGCTAGAGTCGCACCTTGAGTAGAGCTAGTGCCTTAGCAGTGGAGTCCGCGACTGCCTTGAGTCGGGTGAGTTTTCTGTACCGTTGCTGTGGAGTACGTGTGAACTGTGTCCTGGTCCTTGTGAAGTACGTGCAGTGACCTAGTTCTTGGAGTACGTGCAGCTCCTGGATGTGTAGTATCCCTAGAGGCAAGAGTTCTTGTGCCCCTTCTTCTAGTACGCTCTGAGTCGGGTGTGTTTCTTGTACGGTTGCTGTGGAGTACGTGTGCGGTGGAGTACGTATACTGGGAACTGGGCTCTGTGTGACGGATTACGGGTTAAGTGTATCGGACCTACGGCTGGTGTGTACCGCTCTTCAGGTGATCTAACTTGAAGTACGGTTGGGTGGTTTAAGTGGGTGGAGTGGATTCCGTGTGAAACTCGTCCTGGTCCTAAGTCTAGCTGCGATATCGTTCTCTTATCTGAGAACCCTGTACTGTCTGGCCAATTGCTGTCTAGCACGCCTGTACAAGCTCCCGCGGCTTCACCAGGCTTCGCTGCTGGGGGCAGTGGTTCATTATGCCTCTGCATCGCTCTACGTGGAAAAGGAGGGTCTCGGAGATGGAGGCGTCATCAGGCTCCCTCCTCTCGGGCCAAGCTTCGGGATTGTCTCCTGTAGCCGGCCCTAGCTCCCTGCCTGATGAGTTAGTGGATATCGACACAGTTACTACAAACAACGACACTGTGACGGTGGATTTCCTGCAGAGGGAGCTTAAAAAACACTGGGAAGCCAACACGAAATTGTTGGTTGAGCAACTAGAGAGCATCAAGGTGTCCCTGTGTGCAGGGAAGGCTACTTCGTCGCGGGATGTGGGTACTGAGTCGCAAGTGCCGCAGTCTCCCCCTAGGAGAAAAAAGAGATGTGCGAGTCATACGTCGTCGCCCGTGGTGGAACAAGCTTCAGACCCGGAGTCCGAGTCGCCAACTGGCTGCTCAAGGGGTAACCAAAGGAGGAAAAGAACGTCTTCATCATCGCGACGTCGGCGGCATCGTCGGCGCAAGCTTCAACGTGTGGCGCGGGGTGACTCCGACTCTGATGCTTCAGCGTCAGACCTTTCCTCTGCCTCCTCCTCGGATGACTTCCGTCGGCTACTAAGACACAGAGGTCGACGCGGAAAGCCTAAGCGGGGTAAGAAACGCCTGTTACCTCATCTGTTTGTAATTAGGGATGATGTGATGGGATCTGTACCACTGGGCTCTGCCACGTGGTATGAATATATGTCGGCTATCAACCGGTTGCTGAATGTAGATAGTCTGCATTCAAGATCCGTAAAGCATATCAGGCAACACATGGTGGATATCGCCGAAATGGCGGCTGTATGGGATTGGCACACTGTACTTCTGTGGTCGGAAAAGGTGTTTTCAATGATTAGCGACGGCCGCTTAGAGGGGGGTTGGGAGGACAGGGCTACAATTAAGGACATACAACGTGACATTTTTGCGGTGGGTACTAGACTAGCTGTAGGGAAAGATAAGAAGGCAGAAGGGGGCGCTAACGCGGGCTGGGTAGGGAGAGAGTTCAATGCAGCGGTAGATGGGGAACCTTGCCCGGGCTGGAACAAGGGTGACACTTGCGGATACTTCAAGTCGCATGGTGAGCTCCCTAACAAGTTTTGTCACTGTTGCAGTTGGTGCGCCAAGCGGTTCCGGAAAATGAACTTTCACCGTGAAATAGACTGCTTTAGTAAACGTAGGGCACAGGATAGGGTGAGCAGTATTGAGGATCCACCTTCCGCGTTGAAACCGGTTTTTACGGGGTAGGCCTCACTCAAGGCCTAATGTAGGGAGTGTTAAAGTGCCGGTTGTGCTTCCCACTTACGATCGGCGAGCTTCTGTTAAGAAGTGGCGAGGCTCGATATCCAATAACTTAGTAATTGTTCAAGATATTGCAGATTCCGCGGTGGAGTTGAGACCTGTTATTAATGGTGGGGGGTCTATTACGAGTTCTGGCTCAGCGTTAACTTACGGGGATGGTAAAGAGATAGCGGGAACTGGGATGTTGAGTACAATAGGCCGGGTTATGGGCCACGGTAACTACGTACCTGTAGCAAGTGTCAGTACAGACAATATGGCAGATGACCTAACAAGGTCCGATATGACTAGCCCTTTAGACCAGGTCTGTAGCATGAACTCAGTTAATGTTTGTTGCTCTCAATGCGACGGCCCTTCGTGTTTGTCCAATGACCCCAAAGGAGTACTAAGTGACCTAGTCACTTCCTGGGTTGGTTCTTCTGAGTTACCTACAATGTCGGTCCCCACCCGAGATCGCGCGGGTACCAGTAATTCTCCGTTGCCTCACGCGAGCACTGTGACTGATGATGCTGTTTTAGTGGTGGATACTGAGGGTTCTGAGTTACGGCCGGTGGTGACACCTCGACATATCATTTCACCCCTCCTTTTCAGGGACTCATTATTGTCGTTCTGGCCCGTGGTGAACTCTGCTATACTAGAGACAGCAGGGGAGTATCTCAGTATTTATGGTGAAGTTAGGAAGTTAGGTTTGCCAAATTATCTAGGAGCCAGGATCCCAGTTCCCTCTCGTCTAGTTATACCCGTCTGGCGAGATAAACTGATTAAATACGAAGACAATGCGATTGTGGACTTTCTAGAATTCGGTTGGCCGGCCGATTATGTAGGCGAAAAGCCGCCGGTCTCGACATTCAGGAACCATAGGGAACAGGCGGGTAATGAGATATGGATTTCCAAATATATCAGTCGGGAGCTCCACGAAGGCGCATTGCTGGGTCCGTATGTTGATCCGCCCTTTACCCCCTGGTGTCAAGTTAGCCCCCTAATGACACGGCCCAAGAAAAATACAGTAGAGAGGAGGGTCATCGTCGATCTGAGCTTTCCCCGAGGGCGTAGCGTCAACTCAGGGATCGGAAGAGGGGTGTACCAGGGTGAGGAACTGAGCTTTAAGCTACCAGGTATTCTGGATCTTGCAGCTAAGGTGACAGTATTGGGAAAAGGTTCTTTCTTATGGTCTGCTGACCTCTCTAGGGCTTATCGTCAGCTCCGAACATGCCCCCTTTCGGTTCCTCTGTTTGGGATTCAGGCTGACACAAAGCTTTACTTTGATATTGCCCCCCCCTTTGGGTGTCGCACCTCGGCGATGGCTTGCGCCCGTACTACTCAGGCGGTCGTGTTTCTGTTGAGGGAAGCAGGGTACTTCTGTCTGTGCTACCTCGACGACTTCGTCGGGGTGGAGGCCTCTGAAGCAAGGGCGAGGGAGGCTTTTGATTACCTGGTATCATTAACTGGCAAACTCGGACTGACCTTAGCAACAGAAAAATGTTTTCCACCTACTACGCAGCTCACCTGGCTGGGCTTCGTGGTAGATACGCAGGGTATGGTAGTTAGGATCCCCCAGGCTAAGCTTGAAGAGGTAGTTAGCCTCTGTATGGTGTGGTGTGTTGGCACCAAGGTAACTAGGAAGGCGATTCAGGTTTTAGTGGGGAAACTGCAATTTTTGTCGAGGTGTGTGTGCCCAGCGCGCCGCTTCATGAATAGACTCCTAGCGTTCTTGCGAGCAAGCCCTTTCTTTGGAACTATCTCTGTTACAAGAGAGGTTTTAGGTGACCTCGCTTGGTTTGCGAGCTACGCACGGCAGTCCAATGGTTTGGTCCTTATGCGTCCCTTGGCGCTTAAAATATGGCTGCTGGAGTGTGACTCATGTCTTCGGGGCGGGGGAGGGTTCTCACAGGACCATTATTTTACAGAGATTTACAGCCCCCACTTGTTGGAGAAGCGCTTCCATATCGCTCAGCTGGAGGCCATTAACTTGGTTGCCGCCCTACATGCCCTTTCCCCACCAAATGTATCGGACTACCAGGTTGTCATTAACACCGACAACCTGGCTTCCCAGATAGTGCTAGACTCAGGCTCGGGGAGGGATGAAGTGCTCTGCGCATGCGCAAGAGAAATTTGGCGCTTCGCGGCTGAGAGAACATGTGACATTGCTGTGAGACACGTGCCGGGAGTGCAGTTAGTTTTCGCAGACCTCCTGAGTAGGTGTGACGGCTCTCGGGCTCATGCTGCCAGAGTGGCTGCGGAGTCTCGGCGTAGGGGCATTACTAGGGTGCGCTTAGACCATATGTTCTACGCCGAGCTGCTCAAGTTGTAACACTGCACTGTGACCTAGGAAGCTCGTTTCTTAATTGCCTCTCTCTTCCTAGGTCACCGTGTGCAGCTGCCCCGGAAAGTTCTAGAGTTGGTTAAGGCGGGCCTATCGGTGGGCTCGTGGAGGAACAAAAGAGTTCAGGCAGAGTGTTATGTTAAGTTTGCTACCCTGAACGAGGTTAATGTGTATAGACCACAAAGAGATGACATACTAAACTATATAGCCTTTCTGGCTGACAAGCTGAAATCTCCAGGTGCAGTGAACAATTACCTAAGCGGGGCCAGAACATGGATTTTGTTACATAAAGGAAGGTCGAGGCGTTTGATACTTACTTAGCTGGTATTATGAAAAAAGGGGTTCACAGGTTAAGCGTCCACAAGCCAGTACAGGCGCCACCGTTAACAGTCAGGGACATTAAAGGGATTGTTAAAGAATTCCGGAAGGCTGGTAACTGTACCCTTGTGCTAATTGCCGCAACACTGGTGGCTTACTTTACGTTCCTACGTCAATCTAACCTGTTTTTTGATCCGAGGTCGGACGACGCAGACCGTGCTTTGAAAGGGGCGGACATCCGGGTACGAGCGAGAAGCCTCCTCATACGGGTCCGGTCCACTAAGACGGCGAGGCTAGGAGGGAGCAGCTTCTCGGTGAGGCTCCCGTGCATTCCTGGGTCCCCGTGCTGCCCTCTGCATGCCTGGAAGAGGTACGTGAGGCATACGCCGGTCGGGTTTGGCGACCCCGCCTTTAAGCATAAAAGCGGAGCTCCTCTGTTAGCATCGTGCCTAACCAAGGCACTACGACTGGCTCTCACCCTGTCCGGGCACCCTTCCCCCTCCTCTGTGACACTGCATAGCCTGAGAAGAGGAGGAGCTCAATCTAGTGCCAAAGGTGGAGCATCCGAAAAAGGGGTGCGGGAGGTAGGTCGCTGGAGCTCGGCTGCGCTGTTTCAGTATGTGGATCGGACCGCGTTCTCGGAAGCCCCTCAAACACTCTCATCCTTATTTGGCTGAGTGTTTGAGGTGCTTCCCTGTGATGCTCGCAACGGACTCCATAAGAACGTTTGCAACCGGTCTGTTTCATGAGCCGGGTTAGTGTGGGGTGAGTAAACTTGTTGACAGCTCGGTTAGTGCTGTGACTACCGACGTAACTGGGTGAAGCTTAGAACGGTGGCTGCACATGTCAAGGCTCTCTCTGGCCCTCATTACTAGTTGGTTATCTGACGTGTTGCCAGGATGTTGCGGTGAGTAGCTGTGAGTAAGGAATATTGAACAAAGCCTGTTTCTGTAAACAAGGTGGTGTCGTTACGAATGTCTGTGTATTACAAGGGTGCACCACCTGACGTTGTGTTAAATGTCTTTTTCAGTGTTAAGGCTGGAGTGATTGACATCTCCTCGATTAAGACTCCTGAAGCTGTGTTTCTTCCACTACCGTAAGTTACCCTTAAGCTGTCTGGCCTCTTGATACTTCCTCTGTCGTACGTACTGACGGTTCGCGGCGACCCTTGAGTGGGTGGCCGAGGGCTCCGCCCTTGAGTACTAGTCATAAGCATACCTGATCTCATGTTACTTAAACCTCTGCCTGTCATCTCAACTGATCACTGCAAACCTTAAGAGGTGTGGCTGTTATTGCACCGCTAACACGCCTTGCTATTGTTAAGCTGCCTTGATCTCATGATACTTGCCAACTGCCTTACCATCCAACTGATAACTGCAAACCTTAAGTGAGTGTGGCTGTTATCGCACCCTATTGTGAATGACTATTCTTAAGTTTAACTGAGCTCATGATACTTATTATCGTGACACATCGATTACCTGTCCGCTGGAACCCGTAAGTGCATGTGACTGTTATCGCGCTGTGTAAGTTCTCCTGAAGCCGTGTTTACTTCAGTTAGAGTGTGTATAGGTAGAGTAACTAATGCTAACTGATGTGGTAATTAAGCTTAACCTTTACCTACTTGCCTGGTTACCAGTTTGTTCGAGTGTTGCTAACGTGTGTGTATGTTACAGTCTAAGGTAAGATGAGTCTGAAGCCATGTTACATTCAGATGAGAGCTTTTAGGTAGGTTAACGTTAACTGTTTAGGATAATGATTTGATGCGATGGCCCGGATGTACCGCCCCTTTCCGCCCCCCTTTATCCTGTTCCCTTGTCCTAATAAATAATTTGTGCACTATCTCTGTCTCCAGCGTCATGA
>CM059202.1:29415051-29453679 GCA_030323885.1 Branchipolynoe longqiensis | reverse complement strand
TCTTGACACTGAGCCAACCAGTCCTTGTCCTATCGTAATAATTCCGAGCGCCTGGCAAGGAAGCGACAAGTATCAATTTTTAAGTCATTGATTTGACTCGACCAGGGTTCGAACCCACAACCCCACGATCTACCAACCCGCGAGACGGACGCTCTAACTCTTTCGGCCATCCTGTTTGGTCAATTAATTTTGGTAAGCATGCCTAAACTCTGATACCATACATAGATGACTGCAGTAACATGTTCTATTAAATTGACTTCAGTATTCTCCGTGGGGACAAATGTGTAATAAGTGCACCAATATCTAAGTTAGACATATCGATTCAAATCTAGATAATTGTTTTGGTTTCGAAAATTTGATATTTTCATCAGACTATGCAGCTTTAAGTGAGGGAAATTTCAATCACCGATTATTGACCTTCCTCATTCCACTGC
Organism: Branchipolynoe longqiensis; assembly: GCA_030323885.1. Taxonomy (NCBI): domain Eukaryota; kingdom Metazoa; phylum Annelida; class Polychaeta; order Phyllodocida; family Polynoidae; genus Branchipolynoe; species Branchipolynoe longqiensis. The sequence continues at coordinate 29,453,245 of CM059202.1, read as the reverse complement.
TCCTTACCATATCCTAGTAATGTTGAATGCCAGGCTAGGTAGCAACAAATATCAATTTTTCAGTCATTGGTTTGACTCGACCAGGTTTTGAACCCTGGTATAATATTTCTGTATGCTCAGCCGTCATGAACACCAGAGAATACCATAAAACTCTCCCCATGCAGTCCCCCCTGATGCCTCCCTTAAACAAACCCCTAAACAAACTCATAAGGAAGAAAGGGAAGACAAAGTCACAAAGATTGACAGTGAAGATGTTGTGCTTTAATGGCATCAACTCCTGTTCACCTACTAGTGACCTATCACCCTGACCCCTTACCTTCTGTCCACACAGAATCTCATTACCTCTTTAGCCTGTCTATGAATCAGTGCCTACAGCCCATTGAACCGGAGTCCCTTGGTTGTTGCACTAAACTCAATTTAGATATATATGAATTTTGGTAGCATCAGACAGAGTGTCTGGGGTCCTGCTCTAGAGTAGGTGTGTCTCACTCAAGAGCCAGGAGTAGAGTGTCCCCTCTCTAGTGTGCCTGAAGCAGTGTCTTGCATAATTAATTTCAAAGTGAGGCTAGTGTGGTCAGAGGGCCAAGGGAGTGCAGGTGACTAGGCATCCCACAGCCAGCCAATCAGGCACCCTCACAGCCTGGGAGGGTGACACCCCCCAGTAGGGGTGGCTGTCACTCAACCCAGCTGCAGGTGGTGTCTATGTGTATATGCAAATTAGGCCGGTGTGCTGGCCCATGACACTGTGGTAACAGGTAGTTGCAGACAGTTACAAATAGATCCATATTAAAATGTCCTTTTCTCCAATTGCACTCTTTATGGATGCATAGAGAAACATTTCAACAATCATGTACTGTCTCTTATATAGGAACATCTCTTAATAATCTCAGGCATCATGTATGAACATATATTTCACATAGCTTATATCATGTCATAATGGGAGTGGGATATTATTGCTTTTAGATTACATAACCTTGTCCCCACTCCGTCGCCTAAGAATAATAATGTTCTCTGCCAATATATAATTCCGAACCGAAAATCCATATATTTTTATACTGGGGTTCAAATCCAACGATCCACCAAATATGTGAGGCGGACGCTCACCTCATTTGGCCATGTTGTCTGGTTGATTAAAGCTGCATAGTCCATGAAATATCAAATTTTGAAACCCAAACCAATTATCTAGATTTGATTTTACATATCTAACTTAGATACTGATGCACTTATTAAGCATTTGTTTCTGCATAGAGGGCAATACTGAGTCAATTTAACAGAACCTGTTCCTGCAGAAGTCGATGGTGTCAGAGTTTTGGCAAGTGTGCCAAAACTAATTTTCCATGTTTGCACCCAAAATATCTCAAAAGTTTACCATTTAAAATAAAAGTAACTTAGAACTAATGTAGAATAGATACTAGTGATCGATCTAATATATTTATCTCAGAAAAAATACTGAAATTAAAAACCATCGGACTATGCAACTTTAATGAAATAGTGGGTAGGAGGCGGAACACTTCCAACTAATGATAATCGCCATTGGGTCGTCGCTTCCAACTAATAATTAACTAAAAGTGTGTGTGTGGTGGTGGTGGTGGGAGGGAAGGGGGGTAGTTGATGTACTTCTAAGTCAATCAATCAATAGTTCCGTCCTCTAGTCGAGGGTTGGATGCAATGGTTCTCCACTTGTCCCGATGGTGTGCTGTTCTGATAGACTGTGAATAATTCAAGCCTGTCCACTGTGAAATATTTGTAAACCATGATGTTCTTGGTCTCTCTCTCCCTCTGCTGCCATTCACCTTCCCTTCCAACAATGTACGGTATATTGAACTCTGACGAATGATGTGGCCAAAATAAATAAGTTTCTTTGTCTGTATAGTGGCAAACAAGCTTTTCTTATTTTTAATTTTTCTGAGAACTTCTTTGTTGGTGATCTTCTTTGTCCATGATATTTTCATCATCCTTCGATAAGTCCACATCTCAAATGCTGCTAAACGTTTGTACATTTTCTTAGAGATTGTCCATGTCTCTGCCCCATACATTAGAGTAGACCACACATAACACTGAAGAATACGCTTCCTTGTTTGTATTAATATCTTACTTGATGTTAACACTCTATACATTTTGGAGAATGTTGTTCGGGCTATTGTTATCCTTCTTCCTCACATCTCCCATCATTTGTAATCTTTTGTCCGAGATATATGAATTCGGATACTTGTTTTAAGTAATGATTAGAAAATAAATGGTGTGTGTGTAGGGGGGGAACTTCTAAGTAAGTCATGAAGAATAGACGTGGTGGCTGAATCGGTCCAGTGAAGGCTTCCCGGGTGGAGGGTCGGGAGTTCAAAACCCAGCCGAGTCAAAGCAATGATTTACAACATTTATAATTGCCGGTACCTAGCCTGGAGTTCGGGATTGATAGGATAGGACACGGACTGGTTAGACCAGTGTCAGGAAAATGTGGGATATATGGTCATGATTCCGGCAGCCTGGTGTCCAAATGGGGCAGGACTATAAAGTCGCCATGAGTGCGTACTGTCACAAGTCGGTATCTGCCCTAATATGATATGACCTTAGATGTTGCTAGGATGCAAAACTACAACAAACAAATCCCCCTTCCTCCGCTCAATCATTCGCTGTGGAAGCATTTGAGTGAAGGCTGGATAGACATTGGAGAGGACACCCACAATTATATTACTTCGGGTCTCTGGTGACCTCCATGCATGTGCAAAACAATAGTTCTTTTGTTTAACCATAACGAGCTGGCATTAGAGGCGCAATACGACCTAGATCAGCCAGAACAGGATCTGTAAGTTAATCAGAAGAGTTCACCTGCAAAACGACGTAAACGCCAATCCAAAAATTGTAGTGTAAATAAAAGATTTTTACCTGAACATAATTGTAATTTCTCACTAATTCTACTTTTCATATGATCACATGGTTATGGTGCAATGAACAAAAAAAAAGTAAGAATATAAAAACATTAACTTTTTGAAGGGTTGATTCTAATATTTATCTCCATTTTTGAATTGGCGTTCACGTGGTTTTGCGCCTGAACCCTTAGAGCTGTTCGCTGTGAAGGAGGGTCCGGGGACCAGAATAACTTGTAAATGAAGGGCGCCATCTTGGGTGACCAGCCTGAGGGGCAGCCAGCCGGTCACTTTACTGCTGGAGGCTTATTAGTATTCCTGATGCGGCCGGATGCAGTTTGAGACTGACGCATGCGCAACTTCATCTGACCTCATTAGAGAACCAATGAGCTGACACCCACAGACGCACACTCAGCGTGACCTGGACGACTGGCCTTCTGTGAAATACAAAATGGAGTACTGTTTGTTTGTTTGTTGTTGTTTTACATCCTAGCAACATCTAAGGTCATATCAGGACGGGTACTGACTTGTGACAGTGCACACTCATGGCGACTTTAATAGTGCTGCCCCACTGGAAGACCAGGCCGCCAGCACCATGACCTGATATCCCACTCAGTTACATTATCCTGACACTGAGCCAACCAGTCCTTGCCCTAACCTAATAATGCCCAGTGCCAGGCTAGGAAGCAACAAGTATCAATTTTTAAGTCATTGGTTTGACTCGACCAGGGTTCGACCCCACGACCCCACGATCTACCAACACGGGAGACCGACGCTCTAACTCATTCGGCCATCCCGTCTGGTTCAAAATGGAGTAATATATATATATATAAAGACTGACTACAGTACAAAATAGTCAAGCATGTTTTATTTACCAACACCTCTAGAGGACATTGATTTGTATCCTCGGCTTAACGTTATGACGGCAGCAGCAGTTCCGCAGCGTATGTTCATGGCTCGGGATCGTCCAGAGCCCGGCGCATTTGCCATGGATCCTGTCCAAAAAATAATGCATAGGCATGACTATGCCTTCATAGCACTAAAACCGGAAACCTGTGTATTTGCGGTGGATCCCATCAAACCATAGTGTACAAACTGATACGGTTCTACAACCCCAGGCCATCCTCCGGTGCATACACTGCGGAACGGCTGCTGCCGTCATTGCATTAAGCCCAGAACCCAGCGCATTTGTGATGGATTCCGTCCAAACAATAATGCATAGGCGCAACCAGAATGGCTGCTGCCTTCATAGCATTAAAACTGGAAACCTGTGTATTTGTGGTGGATCCCATCAAACCATTACTGCTGATGTGGCCAGCATGGAACGGCTGCTGCATTAGCTAATACAAAATATCTGAAAATCAAAAATTTTCAAATGCACATATCTCACTCAGATTTTGAAATATAATAAAAATTCAAAAAGCATTAATGATCAGGCCCGGCTGATGTGGCCAGCATGGAACGGCTGCTGCATGAGTCTAATCCAACAGATCTGAACATTCAAATGCACATATCTCACTTAAATTTTGGAATATTAAAAAAATTCAAAAAGCATATTGCTTCTGATTCATTGGAGCTTCAATTGAAATTATTTTAATGTTTGGACCCTTTTGGAAAGTGGGTACTTAGCTGTAAAAAAAACCATAAATGCTCTCATATGCTAGCAATACGTCAATCATACATTTTGCATATGTTACGCATGTTGGGCATATGCCCATTTTTACTCCCTAAAATTTGACGAATGCTGACATACTTGCAAATTTTCGAACATTGAGCATGCGCTGATGCCGTACGTCGTAGTGTGACAGCACCTTTACCGCATAGTGGTACAGATGGATTCCACCAGATGGCGACACTGTATTGAAATGTGACCATGCACGAGTCCGAAATATAGCAGAGAACCTAGATATATACACAGTCTCTGAATATAGTCAGAGACCGTGAATATATTTTTATTTAAGATGTCTGCGTCGCAATTCTTAAAGTGTAGTGCATTCCTTTGTTTTATATTAAATTATCCTAGAAACAAATGAGGTCGTTGTATTTTCTCTACCTTTACATTCAGGATAAATTTAAGGACTTTGCAACACTTCTGTCAATGCTAAACTATAAGTATGCCAATCGACGCCGACATCCAATATCGACGCCAACAACTTTAACAGATGTCGGCGTCGCAATTCTTAATGGGTCATGCATTTCTTTGTTTTATATTAAATTATCCTAGAAACAAATAAGGGTGTTGTATTTTCCGTACCTTTACATTCAGGATAAATTTAAGGACTTTGCAACACCTCTGTCAATACTAAACTATAAGTATGCGGATCGGTGCCGATATCCAATGATCGATGCCAACAACTTCCCCCAATTGGCCTCTTTTCGTGATCCTGACTCATATATATATATATAATTGAGCAACACGAGACCAACTTATGTTATAGTGGCCTTTATTATTTTTGATTAGAACATTTTAACAATAGTGACATTTCAATTCAAGATCAGTAATGGCGAAGAGAACAGACGCTTAACACTATAACCCTTCCAATAGCTGGGTATGTGGGATGGTTAAAAAAAACTTGGCTGCGTGTCGATACGTCTTGTCTGCTTAAGTGCGGACAAGTGATCTCAAACGTACAAATTCAGGGCAGTTATGACATCAGCCAGATTAATCCGCTAGGTGGCAAGCAAGCTAGAATATAATGGTAGTGTCATGGGGGTGATGAAAATGGGAAATATTGCGCCTAGAGCGGGACTCGAACCCACATCTCTTTGCATTCCGGGCCAGTGTGCTAACCATACCTCAGGGAGTTTAACGCCCCTGCCCTGCAGAGTTGTAAACCACTGCCTTGTGGTACAGGTTCTCGACAGAACCGAAAGCTAAGGGAGCAAACCCTAAACAGAAAACCATGTCACTGTGGCAGCATTAAGGGCAGTTGATGTATGGAACTCCCAACATCTCCCGACCAGCCACTGCAGGGACAAATAGCTTTGCGCCTGTCTTGACATGTTCTTGCCGGTGTGAAACCTTTATTTGCTATCTGAGAGAGTGCCGCTGGTAACTTGCAAAAGCCAGCAGCACTTCAACACTTTCGCAGGCAGCTTTCATGAAATGATCAAAAAGAATCTCCGGTGGACTGGATACCTCATGAGGATGTCATCAGACAGGTTACCAAAGCAGATCCTCTATTCTCAACTGTCTTCTGGTTACAGAAAGAGAGGGTGCCCTCGTGTTCGGTTCAAGGATACCATCAAGAGAACCCTGAAGCTGAGAGACATTAAGACCGACTCATGGACGCAACTCTCACAGCGGAGAACTAAATCGAGAGCGGCAGTCAAGTAATGAAAGTAGTCTTCGTCGCATCGCGACCAACACCATGATGATGATGATGACCCATGCCTACCCACCTATGTGGTTACTTGCCTCAGAGGTCAGTGCAGACCACTACAGTAGTAAAGGAGTTTAAATATAGGCGAAAGTACCACATTAGCCTTTAGATGCTATTTAAATTGTGTACCCCCCTTCGTTGAATGCAACCAATCCTGGCTGAACAATTGTAGTAATGTAGTAGTCTACAATGAGCCCCCCCCTACCAGACAGAGTGTGGCAGAGTGGCTAGAGTGCCTGACTATTTTCTATGTTGGACTCCTAATCTGAAGGTCGATGGTTCGATTCCCTGTCCCCCAATCTCTGCCAATTTGGATTTCCACCGCTGTGTATAACTTACAGCGTCATCAAAGGCCAGTTGCCCTGATACCATGTCTATGTGGTGTCGGAGGTTAAAAATCCCTTGGGTCGGTAAAAGTGTAGACTTGGGCTTTCTATCGACAAACTGTCTAATGGTGAAAACAAGTCTATTCAGACTTATCCATGATAGGCAGTATAAATCTTCAAGAAAAAAAAACAACAACACAATATTGGTCTTGGGATTGATGAGGAGTATAGTTTGAACCACACACACCCACCCACTCCAACTCCCAGCAAAACCGAATCTCACCTTTACACAACTCCACGTCCAACCCGTCCCACACAGTCAATTCTACTTTCACCGACCCCCACCTCAGCTCCCCCCCCCCCCAACCTCAACCCATCTCCTATCTCCCACCCTCACTCCACAATTACCCAAGCAACCCCACATCTACACCCACATCTGATGTCCCAGTGGGGCAGCACTATAAAGTGTGCAGTAGAGACCTTTACTTTCTGACGTTCAAGTTGTAACGTGCGGGATTCCCCTGTGAAACGTCATCGTCACGTGATGATTCAGGAGTATCCCTTACGTTGCAACGTGTGGTACAACAGCAAAAGGACTAATTTGACGTGCAAGGTAAAACGGGAGGTGCGTGTGATGGTGTAGGTGTGCTGTGTGTTGGTGGTGGTGTGATGTGGTGGTGGTGTAGGTGTAGGTGTTTGGTGTGTTTGTGTGTGGTGATGTAGGTGTGTGGTGGTTGTGTGTGGTGGGGGTGTAGGTGTGTATGGTGGGGTTTAGGGATGAGGTGTGGGTGTAGATATGTATGTGATGGGGGTGTAGGTATGTGTTGGGTGTGTATGGTGGGGGTGTAGGTGTGTGGTAAGGGTTTAGGGGTGTGGGGGGTGAAGGTGTTTTGGTTGTGTTGTGTGTTGGTGGTGTAGGTGGTGGTGGGGGTGTAGGTGTGTGGTGGGGGTGTAGGTGTGTGGTGGGGGTGTAGGTGTGTGGTGGTGGTGTATGGTGGTGGTATGTGGTGGTGGTGTGTGATGGTGGTGTGTGGTGGGGGTGTAGGTGTCTATGGTGGGGGTTTAGGGATGTGGTGTGGGTGTAGATATGTGTGTGATGGGGGTGTAGGTGTGTGGTGGGGGCTTATGGATGTGGTGTGGGTGTAGGTGTTTGGTGTGTTTGTGTGTGCTGGTGGTGTGTGGTGGGGTGTATGTGTGTGTGGTGAGGGTGGAGGTCTGTGTGTGGTGAGGGTGTAGGTGTCTGTGATGGTGTAGGTGTGGTGTATGTGTGTGGTGGGGGTGTATGTGTGTGGTGGGGGTGTATGTGTGTGGTGGGGGTGTATGTGTGTGGTGGGGGTTTAGGGATGTGGTGGGGGTATCGGTGTAGGTGGTTGGTGTGTTTGTGTGTGGTGGTGTAGGTGTGTGGTGGTGGTGTGTGGTGGGGGTGTAGGTGTGTATGGTGGGGGTTTAGGGCTGTGGTGAGGAGTGTAGGGGTGTGGTGGGGTTTCACGGATGCTGAACATTGTGAGGTGCCATTCTGCAAGACACCTCTACACCTCCGCCACAAACCACCTACACCCCCACCACACACACCGTCAACCCCCACCACACACACCTACACCCACACAACATCCCTACACCCCCGATATCCCTAAGCCCCCACCACACCCAAACACCCCACCACACCCACCCCATCATACCACTCACCACACACCCCTAAACCCCCTCACACACCCTAAATCCACATACACCCCCACCACACACACAAATCCTCACCACACCCCTACACCTCCACAACACCCCCACCACACAAACATACACCTCCACCACACACACCTACACCCCAACCACACCTACTACACCACACACACCTAAATACACCACACACACCCATTCACCACACCCCTACACCTCCACCACACAAACCTACACTCCACCACACACACCTAGACACCAGCCACACCAACCCCACACCCCAATTTCAGGTTGAACCTGATACTAGAGTTAACATTAAGGTTAAACGTGACAGTACAACTTGAACGTCACATTCCAAGTTGAAGTTACAAGGTCAACCTCAAACTAAAGGTCTCTACTAATCGGTACCCGTCCTGATATGACCTTCGATGTTACCAGGACGAAAAGCTCTAACAACCAAACAACCCACCAACACCCACACACCCACACACCCACACACCCACACACCCACACACCCACACACCCACACACCCACACAGCCACACACCCACACAGCCACACACCCACACACCTTCCACACACCTTCCACACACCCACACATACACACCCATACACCTCCCACACCTCCCACACCTCCCACACCTCCCACACCTCCCACACCTCCCACACCTCCCACACCTCCCACACCCACACCCACACCCCAAAAGACACACACACTATTTGAGCGACTACCCACGCGCTCTCCTCGTTAGTGCCCGTCTCCGCCACCAGGGGGACAGAGAGGAATGAGGGTGCGCGTATGTGCGTGTGTGTAGGTGGGTGAAGATCGGGAATTGACCGTCCCAGTAGTGCCCTTAGCTCCCACCAGATGTCGCCGTGGTTGATCTTGCCGCCAATGGCCGCTTTTGATGAAGCCGAGATCAAAAGAAGGCGCAAGACGCGGCGAGACGCGGCCACATCTCGTCTGCTGTCCGAGACCGTGTCACAACCTGGCAGCGAGGATGTGAATCATGACTTCCGGTCGGCTGGCCCCGGGACGCCGTAATTGGTGTCAGAGGGGTCATACATAACTGACCCCGCCGAGACCGGTAGCTGCGTTCGCCCGCGTTCGCCCGCGTTCGCCCGCGCTCGCCCGCGCTCGCCCGCGCTCGCCCGCGCTCGCCCGCGCTCGCCCGCGCTCGCCCGCGCTCGCCCGCGCTCGCCCGCGCTCGCCCGCGCTCGCCCGCGCTCGCCCGCGCTCGCCCGCGCTCGCCCGCGCTCGCCCGCGCTCGCCCGCGCTCGCCCGCGTTCGCCCGCGTTCGCCCGCCTTCGCCCGCCTTCGCCCGCCTTCGCCCGCCTTCGCCCGCCTTCGCCCGCGTTCGCCCGCGTTCGCCCGCGTTCGCCCGCGTTTTCCCCGCCTTCGCCCGCCTTCGCCCGCCTTCGCCCGCCTTCGCCCGCCTTCGCCCGCCTTCGCCCGCGGGCGAACGCGTTCGCCCGCGTTCACCTTTTCTTTATTTATTTAAATTTTTTTTCCTTTAACCCCCCCATTTCTCCCTCCCCCATTTTTCTTCTTTCTTTCTTTCCTTTTGTTTTTCTTTCTTTCTTTTTTCTTTTTTGTTTTTCTTCTTTTCATTTGTGATGGGAGGAGCGTGGGGGGGGGGTTGCCACACCAGATTTTCTTTTGCGAAAATAATGTAGTTGTGTACATAAGGTTGACATTTATAGTTGACAATGTCTTGACAACGCAGGGATAACGTACATCTAACATAGGTCTAGTTCATGTTTAGCATTTCTCCACCATGCATTGTCATATATAACGTATAAGGCATACTTCTGGCGATCAAATTACGCATATAACGTTCACCGGCATTCTGCGAGCATACCGTGAGCATATTTCAAGCGTTTTTTGCTGGGAGGAACGTTAGCCATACGTTGGCCATATGTTGGCCATACATTGGCCATATGTTTGCCATACGCTCTGCTACATTGCGTATATGGTATGTATACGTCCAACTTTGCCCCCCGCGCTGAAAAGTTTGACGCATCTCAACATTTGAAAGTGATTTTAGCCATTGGGAGGTGAATGCACCTCAGTACAATACTCTACTTTCATTCGGAGTACCTCTTATGACAATTAATTACCATTATTATAATTATCATTATGATCATTGTCATTGGTATTGTTATTGTTGTGGAGGTGATGCAAATGGGAAATATTCCGCCTAGAGCGGGACTCGAACCCACATCTTTTTGCATTCCGGGCCAGTGTGCTAACCATTACACCATAAGCATCTCTATTACCATAATATATATAACATATAGTGTATATGTCGCAATAGAAGCACGCTACCCAATAGAAGCACACACACCCCATTTCAAGATTGAAAGCACACCGAAATATACGATCATATTCAGACTGAATGCACATAAAATAAGACAATCCCACTTTATTTCAGAGGCACGACAAAAACAAATCCATGAAACTCTTTAACTTTGATTAAACGTGCATCAATGTGTCTGCACTCGCTCAGTGTGCGTCTATTGGGACATATACGGTACATAATATATATACATAATATATATAACATATATGATGCTCACACCCAATAAATAGCAGTATAGCATGGAAACCAATCTGACTCCAAAATCAAATATTTTCCACACAAAACTTGACATTTTTAGGACATTTCACATGCCACTTGCTTTATAAACAGTAGTAATAATAATTTGAAACCTCATTGCTATGGTTTTGTCTTATTTGTGAATATTAAAGAGAAAAGCAAGAAAATATTAGCAGAGTAACGGATTAGCAGAGTAACAAAGTGGAAACAAACAATTTTACACAAATGTTCGGCTCAAATTTCAATGTTTAGGGGCAATTTCAGGATTTATCTTTTACTATACCATAACTGGGTCCATGCATAGTGTCAAATGGTGAAAATAATTCCTGTACTGTATCTGTACTCAGTGTTTGATACAGAGTTTCATAGTATTTGCAAGTGGAAACGAAATGTTACGATGTTAATGACTCCAGAAAATGTTAACTATTTCATCATTTAATTTTTTTTTTTAGAAATAAATGTCTTCAACTTAATGAAGACATTGTATATGACCATTTGAAGTGAAATGAGCTGTTGTTCAGAGGTTTTCATTAAGTTTGTGACACTTTATTTTCAATGCTGTTGACAATGTCACAAATTAGTGATGTAATTTTCTATGTATTTAGCTACATCCATCCCAATAAGATACATAATACACAATATTAACATTTACTTTTGATCTAAACTATCTCCCACATTATTTGGCTAACTGATGAAATCTAAATATTGACACTCCAATAAAGGGTTTCTTTGAAATATGCATTTCTAGTAGACTACCTCAAGTGGTACACAGTTTCTGAGAACGACCCATATATATAACATATATAACATATACATAACATATAACCATCATCATCATCATTATTACTACCTAATATTGTTGTCATTTCCATCTCCATAGCCATTGTCATCATCAGTATTATCATTATTATTAATATTTTGTTTTTACGCACTGCATCGGAAGTACACTGATCTGTTTGGATGAGTCAGACATACAATGGCATCTGCATGATATCTGGTTACTCACCGAAGAAAGGGGAAGATTGAAAGAAAGTGCAGAGGTTGGACGTCTTCAAAGAGAGGCCTGTAACTTGTAAGTGGAAGCCGCTTGTACCGGCATGCACCTGCACCCACCGACCCACCCGCCCTCCCACAAAAGCCCTCCCACTCACCCTCCCAAACAGCCTCCTACCTACCCACCCACACTAAGATAGATTACTCCAAGCACTCACCCGCTCTCACTCCCACTCACTCACCCTCACACCTATCCAGTCACTGTCAGTCCCACTCACTCACTCTCACACTCACCCACTCACCCTCACACTCACCCACTCACCCTCACACTCACCCACTCACCCTCACACTCACCCACTCACCCTCACACTCACCCACTCACCCTCACACTCACCCACTCACCATCAGTCCCACTCAACCACCCTCACACTCACCCACTCACCCTAACACTCACCCACTCACCATCACACCCATTCAATCACCCGCACACTCACCCGCTATCACACCCACCCACTCCCCCTCACACCCTCATACTCACCCTCACACCAACCACTCACCCAGCCTCACCCACCCACCCTCACTCCCACCCGCCCGCCCTCACTAACACCCACCACCTAACACTCACCCCCACTCACCATACACCCATTCAATCACCCTCACACTCACCGCCATTGACACCCCATACCCGCACACCCACACACTCACCCTCACACCAACCACCACCTGCCTCACCACCCAACCCTCACACCCCTCAACCACCTCAGTCCACCTACCCACTCTCACACTCACCACTAACCTCACCCTCACTCCCAGACATCACCCTCACACTCACTCACCCCTCATCACTCACCACTCGTACACTCTCCACTCACCCACTCACCATCAACCCTCACTCACCCGCCCTCACTCCCACCCACCCTCACTCACACCTACACACTCTCACACCCACACACACACCCTCACTTCCACCCACCACCCACTCACCAGCCCTCACACCCTCGCACCCTTTCACTCACCCCTCAGCCACTCACCCTCACCCACTCTCACACACCCGCCACCAACCAGCCTCCCTTCCCCACCCACCATTCACACTCACACCATCTTACACAAACCACCACCCCCCACTCCCACCCACTCAACAACCCTCCCAGCCACCTACCAACTCTACCACCACTCCACAAATCAATACAGCAACAAATCAATACGGAAAGAAATCAATACAGCAACAAATCAATACAGCAACAAATCAATACAGCAACAAATCAATACAGCAACAAATCAATACAGCAACAAATCAATACAGCAACAAATCATTACAGCAATAAATCAATACGGAAAGAAATCAATACAGCAACAAATCAACACAGCAACAAATCAATACAGCAATAAATCAATACGGAAACAAATGAATATAGCAACACATCAATGCAACAACAAATCAATACAGTAACACACTAATACAGCAACAAATCAAGGAAGCAACAAATCAATGCAGGAGCGAATGAATGCACAAATAAATAAATATAGCAACACATCAATGCAGCAGCAAATCAATTCACCAATAAATCAATATAGCAACAAATCAATGCAGCAGCAACTCAATGCAGCAGCAAATCAATTCACCAATAAATCAATATAGCAACAAATCAATGCAGCAGCAAATCAATGCAGCAGCAAATCAATTCACCAATAAATCAATATAGCAACAAATCAATGCAGCAGCAAATCAATGCAGCAGCAAATCAATTCACCAATAAATCAATATAGCAACAAATCAATGCAGCAGCAAATCAATGGAGCAGCAAATCAATTCACCAATAAATCAATATAGCAACAAATCAATGCAGCAGCAAATCAATACAGTAACACACTAATGCAGCAATAAATCAAGGAAGCAACAAATCAATATAGCAACAAATCAATGCAACAGCAAATCAATGCAGCAGCAAATCAATTCACCAATAAATCAATATAGCAACAAATCAATTCAGCAACAAACTAATGCAACAGCAAATCAATTCACCAACAAATCAATATAGCAACAAATCAATGCAACAGCAAATCAATGCAGCAGCAAATCAATTCACCAATAAATCAATATAGCAACAAATCAATTCAGCAACAAACTAATGCAACAGCAAATCAATTCACCAACAAATCAATATAGCAACAAATCAATGCAACAACAAATCAATGCAGCAGCAAATCAATTCACCAATAAATCAATATAGCAACAAATCAATTCAGCAACAAACTAATGCAACAGCAAATCAATTCACCAACAAATCAATATAGCAACAAATCAATGCAACAACAAATCAATACAGTAACACACTAATACAGCAACAAATCAAGGAAGCAACAAGCTAATGCCAGGCTAGGACGCGACAAGCATCAATTTATAAGTCGTTGGTTTAACTCAACTGGGAATCGAACTCCCGATCTCCCACACGGGAGGCTTACGCTCTACCGATTCGGCCATGGCGTCCGGTCTGTTCGATAAATAAAGACGTACAAGGTGGCTATGTACTTGACTAAAGGACTGTACTTCTCGGATTAACCAGACGCAGTGGTCGAATTGGTTAAGAATGCAAGCTTCCGGTATGGAAGGTCTGGAGCTCGAATCCCGGCTGAGTCAACCCAGTGACTTACAGAAATTGTACTTGATGAAAGCGTTGCTCAACCCATATTTCTGCACCTTGGTAACCTAAGACATATGTACAAACTATGTACAAGCCTATAAATGTACAGTTGGCTATTTCATAAGTAGTAGTAAAACAAAAAATTAAATAAAATTCTACTTTTTGTGCTGGGGTGTCGTTAAATAAACAAAACAAAAAAAGAAAAGATAGCCATGCCATTTTTAGTTTTTTTTACTCCAAATTTGTGAAGAAAAGTCTAAGATACTGTTGTTTTCCTATGACAAACGCAGCCGTATTCGCATTTGCATTTGCACCGATCGGTCCATGGGTAGATCCATTTGCCGCATTCGCACTCGCATTTGCATTTGCATTCGTATTCGCATTCGGACACATGGAAGCACCACTATTCATTTACATGCTTTTCGATTTTTTGCTTCATTTGCATTCGCATTCGCATTCGCATTCGCATACCGCATATATGGAATCTTAGCTTTATCCATATAACAAGGTTATAGTACATCACCCTGCAAATATAACCTTTATTTGAATTTTTACAAAGAGTCTTTAAATTAAATAAAAAAACATTGGTTCAAATTGCATAATCCGAAAGCAGAACAACTTCAAAAACCAAAACACTATCCTAGATTTGATCCTACATTATCCAACTTAGATACTGGAGCACACATCCAATCTTCACCTTTGTTGCTGTTGTTGTACATTAGTTGCTTAAGCAGGGGGGACATTTCAATCGTTGATGATTGATCTTCCTGATTCCACTGCTCCTTGCCCTATCCTAATAATGCCGAGCGCCTGTCTAGGAAGCGACAAGTATAAATGTCTAATTCATCGGTTTTACTCGACCAGGATTCGACCCCACGACCCCACGATCTACCAACTCAGGAGATGGACGATCTAACTCATTCGGCCATCCCGTCTCGTCGCACAGGAGACGGACGCTCTAACTCATTCGGTCATCCTGTCTGGGCGTCATTGTTACGTAGAAAGTACAATTAAGTTAATTTAATAGAACCTGTTACTGCTGAAGCTGCTTATTGATTGGTGGATTGATGCTGATTTAATGCCACGTCAGCAAGAAAGTCCATATTCAACCTACGTTGTCCAGCATTTCGGTGTGCACACAGACTAGTAGTATATGACAAGAGGCATACTGAGCGATATTACAGGTAATCATCAATTCAAAAATAATCAGTCTATTAGTATATGCCAAGAGGCATACTAAGCAATATTTCAGGTAACTGTGAATTCATAATTAATCAGTCTAGTAATATATGGAAAGAGGCATACTGGGCGATATTTCAGGTTACTGTGAATTCAAAATTAATCAGGCTAGTAGTATACAGCTAGAGGCATACTGAGGAATAATTCAGGTAACTTTGAATTCAGAATTAATCAGTATATATTAATATGTGGAAAGAGGCATACTGAGCGTTATTTCAGGTAACTTTGAATTCAGAATTAATCAGGCTAGAGGCAAGAGGCATACCGGACAATATTTCAGGTAACTTTCAATTCAAAATTAATCAGTCTAGTAATATATGGAAAGAGGCATATTGGGCGATATTCCAGGTAACTGTGAATTCAAAATTAATTAGGCTAGTAGTATACGGCAAGAAGCATACTGGGCAATATTTCAGGTAACTGTGAATTCAGAATTAATCAGGCTAGTAGTATACGGCAAGAGGCATACTGGGCGCTATTTCAGGTAACTTTGAATTCAAAATTAATTAGGCTAGTAGTATACGGCTTGAGGCATACTGGGGGATAATTCAGGTAACTGTGAATTCAGAATTAATCAGTATACAAGCCACTACGGCCGTATAAGGATGGACAAACACAGAGTTGGGCTGAGTTCTATTTATTAGCTCTGGCGGAACGTAAATATGCCCCACCTAAAAAGGAAAATTTTGTCGGAGTGATCCTGTTTCTTAGATATTATTCCGCGTGACACAGGTGGCGCCCCATACACGCGCGCCGAAACAGGGTGGGCGCGCGACTTCGAATCATATGAAAGCAATGAATAATACAATAATAATAATAATAATTAACCTTGGACTCTGCTTCGTTCTTTATATTATTATAATCCATTATAATACACATATTAAAATCTGGAAAGAGGCATACCGGGCGATATTTCAGGTAACTGTGAATTACAAAATTATCAGGCTAGTAGGGTATAATCAGTGATGTTTCAAGTAATCACAAATTCAAAATTAATCAGGCTAGTAGTGTATGGAAAGTCGCATAATGAGCATGAATTCAGAATTAATCAGGCTAGTAGTATCCGGCAAAAGGCATACCGGGCGATATTTCAGGTAACTTTGAATTCAGAATTAATCAGGCTAGTAGTATATGACAAGAGGCATACTGGGCGATATTTCAGGTAACTTTGTATTCAAAATTAATCAGTATATTAGTATACGGCAAGAAGCATAATGGGCGATATTCCAGCTAACTGTGAATTCAGAATTAATCAGGCTAGTAGTACAACGCGGGCGTGTTGGCTGAATCGGTAGAGCGCGGGCCTCGTGTGCGGAAGGTTCAGAGTTTGGTTCCCAGTCAAATCAAACCAATGACTTATCAAATTGATACTTGTCGCTTCCTAGCCTAGCACTTGGCATTAATAGGATAGGGCAAGGACTGGTTGGCTCAGTGTCAGGATAATGTGACTGAGTGGGATATCGGGTCATGGTGCTGGCAGCCTGATTTCCCAGTGGGGCAGCATTTTAAGTCGCCATGAGCGCGTACTGTCACAAGTCGGTACGCGTCCTGATATGACCTTAGATGCTGCCAGGACATAAAGCTCCAACAAGCAAACAACCAACCTTACGCTAGTCTACGAATATGATCGATATGGGAAACCTTTTCACTGTTAAGCCACTTAGCTCCGACTTCTCATGCGGGAAGTCGTGGGATCAATGCCAGTCTTCCGAGACTCCAAAGCCGGTGTTGCGGTTTCCGAGGCACACAAGTTTGCCTATGCATCGAACGAAAGCCTCAGACATGCCACAATAAAGAGTGGTCGCTAAGAGGTCGCAAAGTGGTCGCAATATGGCCACGAGTGGTCGCAACGTGGTCCACAGTGGTCCCCGACCTCCTTGCGACCATTTTGGTCACAATGAGGTTGCAGCTACTGCACTAAAACCTTCCTTGCGACCAAAATGGTCGCCCAGAGGTCAGAGGTCAGCGGCCATTGCTTCTGCACGGGAAGCCGGCGCTCTTACTGATTCCAGCACTGCGTCCGATGTTGACTGTTAAGGCTCCGTCACATACACGTTAGTGAACGTAGTTGAATGTAGTGGAGGCTAACCTAGTTGAACGTAGTTGAACATAGTTGAACGTAGTTGAACGTAGTTGAACGTAGTTGAACATAGTTGAACGTAGTTGAACGTAGTTGAACGTGGTTGAACGTGGTTGAACGTAGTTGAACGTGGTTGAACGTGGTTGAACGTAGTTGAACGTAGTTGAACGTACTTGAACGTACCGGCACCCATACTCCTCCGTGATGAGAACATGATAAGAACGTGTGTGGGCCGTGTGTTCCGATTTAAGCTTTGGACATGTTCAAAAGAGCACCACGTTTAAGACAGATACCCCAGTCACACTATAGCGTACTCTAGTGTGCTCTAGCATACTTCGTACAGTATTCTAGCATACCCTAGCATACCCTAGCATACTTTGACCGGCACAAAACTTGGCCGTTCTGCCGTGGTCACATAGCCATTAGTGGACGAAGTTGAACGTAGTTGAACATAGTGGAGGGTAATGTAGTTCAACGTAGTTCAACCTAGTTGGACGTAGCGGGATCCGTACCGTAACGTACCGGGATCCATACCATAACGTTTTAATCCGTACTGTAACGTATTTATCCGTACCGTAACGTATTTATCCGTACTATTAGGTGCTTGACCTGCTGTACCTTAACGTAATTTAACGTAGTGGTAGCACGTTTCACCCACGTTAATCTATCCTACGTTCAACTACGTTCAACTACGGTCACGTGTATGTGACCAGAGCTTAAGTGTTAGTGTTAGTACGACGAAACCAGGCATCCATTATTACCACGTGATGACAGAGCGTCCCATCAGGGGGCGTAGTGGTTGCCGCTTAAATATGTTTCGAGGGACAATTATTCCCGATACTCACTCATAGTGACGTCATAGTCCATGGGAGTGTTGACGGGAACATAATGAGGAGAGAGGCTGAACTGTGTGAGCTTGTTCGGTTGGTTGTTGGAGTTTTAGGTCTTGGCAACATCTAATGTCATATCAGGACGGGTACCGACTTGTGACAGTGCGCACTCATGGCGACTTTATAGTGCTGCCCCACTGGGAGACCAGGCCGCCAGCACCATGACCTGATATCCCACTCCATCAATAGTCAATGTCTACTTTTTGTGCTGGGGGGTCGTTAAACAAACTGCTATCCCACTCAGTCACTTTATCCTGACACTGAGCCAACCAGTGCTTGCCCTATCCTAATAATGCTGAGTGCTTGGGCTAGGAAGTGACAAGTATCAATATTTAAGTCATTGGTTTCATTCGATCATGGTTCGAACCCGTGGGTTCGAATCCCATGATCTACCAGAAAGCCGTGAATATGGCCTATGCTGCTGACACGGCGTAACGCAACCACCAATCAATCAATCACCAAAACGGGAGACGGGCACTCAACTCATTCGGCCATCCTATCTGGTGTGTTTGAGATGTTGGTTCAGCTGATAAACACTGATAACAGATTCACCCTTATCCATGTGTAGAATCTAATGCTCGGATCTGTGGCTGTGTACATAGGCTATGAGGAAAACAATACAGACAAAGAGAAAGGAAGAGAGTAAAGTATAATAGAAGATAGAAGAGATTCCAGCCCTCTGGTTTATTGCTTATATAGTTACATGGGTTCATTGTAGAGAATCACCCCACCTCCTTCCCCCCCTGAGAATTGAGCATTCTTGGCCCTACCAATAGGGATCCAGCATTCCTGGTCTCCATGGATACCAGTGGTCTGCCCACCACCAGTAGCTAGATGCATGTAGCCCCATGGCCACCACCAACCTTGACCTTTTGAGTGTGGTGACCCCTACCCCAGCAGAAGGGCTAGGCAATCAGACCCAGACCTGCCAGCACCACCATGTCTATTTACATACCACTCAGTCACCACCAAGCCATATATACATACATACATGCGCATGGTCACGTACACCGATCAGTAATAGAACATTTGCATTCCCCCCTTGCTGAGTATCGGAATATTTTACACAGGGTTTACGGGGTGAATTACAAAGCACGCTTAAAGTTGCATAGTCAGCTGGTTTTGAGTTTCTGTCATTTTCTGGGATAAATATATTAGGTTGATGGGTATAATCTACCTTACTTTAGTTTCAAGTGACTTTTATTTTAAATTGCAAACTTTCGAGATATTTGAAGCACAAAGATTTAGCATATATTAGATTGGAAATCCATGTGGTTAGATGCCCAGAAGCCAGCTTCCCGACACTTTTAGTAATGGGTTGTTTTATGCTAGGTACACACCTACCGTTTTTCCGCACCCACCTACCGTATACGATCTAAAACTCCCCAAAAGTCGTGAGGTGTGCACTCCCCTAGCACACCTAGCGATTGCGATTCCCGACTAAAAACTCAGTTTTAGGGCTAAAACGGGCCGATTACGATTGCGATTCACGATTCGAAAAATGAATCGGCCCGTTTTCAGTTTTAAGCGGGTCGGGTTGAGTCGCGAGTTTTAGTGCGCGAATCGTACACGGTAGGTGTGTACTTGGCATTAGCAGTCCTGTCCTGGAGACACAGCTGCAGGAGTGACTACGCAATGAGCTGCAGCCGCCTCCCAAGGTGAAAACCATACGCGGATGGCCGAATGAGTTGAGCGTCCGTCACCCGCTTTGGTAGATCATGGGATTCGCCCCTGGTCGAGTCAAACCAATGACTTAAAAATTGATACTTGTCACTTCCTAGCCAGGCGCTCGGAATTAATAGGATAGGGCAAGGACTGGTTGGCTCACTGTCAGGATAATGTTACTGAGTGGGTCATGGTGCCGGTGGCCTGATTTCCCAGTGGGGCAGCACTATATAGTCACCATGAGTGGGCACTGCCACAAGTCGGTACCCATCCTGATATGACCTTAGATGTTGCCCGGACGTAAGACACCAAGCAACCAAGGCGAAATGCTACACAGGTATGCTTGGTTAGGTTGATTCAAAGACCCTATAATACTAAGACGGCTCACACAGCCTGTACTGTGTAATCAAAATGATCAAACCCACCACTTGGTGCGCTGGCTGTTCTCTTGGTTAAACAGGTGCTAGATTATATGTATAAATGTATATATGGATGTGAACGATGTGTGATGATGGCGATGCTGATGATGATGCTGATGATGTGTATTTGTTCATAGCAATTTCATATTGATGTGTATTCATACTTACCTATCTCATGTATAATATAATTGTATGTGTTTACATGTGAAACACCAACCAGCAGCCGGGCTGATCAAGCCCACCACAAGGTGGCACTGCAAAATTGACATTACCATGGGAGAGATAAGGAGTGAGCCGTCTTAGTATTATAGGGTCTTTGGTTGATTGCATCCGGGAGCATAGATAGTCGAAGAATGACGATGCTCTCCTGGAATGGCAGCATAAAAGAGAACAATAAGTCTATAGACGAGTTCGTAATTCCGACTGCGCATGCGCTGAAAACGGCGTCGAGAGCAAAACAAAGACGTACGGCCATTGAGTTTGCCGATACGCCCAGCACAAAACTTTGATTTTATTTTTTACATAATAGGAATACAGAACGGTTTGGCACAAACATGGATGCATGCAGGCGATGTAATGATATAATGAATATATTTAAGACAAAGCTACCCATAATTAAGAATTTTGAGCTACGAAACATACAATTCCCAACAAAACAATCAGTCACTTTACCAATCAGTTCACTTCACATTTTTAATTTTTGTTCAAAATATTAAAATGTCAAATTTGTCAACAGAAACTTGTTTCAGAGAAATATATAACCAATGTCTGATTAATCCTCCCAATTGTCTAGCTCTAGATATGTTATTAACCATAGGATGTGAATAAAAACATGAATAAAATAAGTCAATCTGATTCTGGCTATTGTTCTAACACTAGACTGAGTGAGCACATTTGTCTAAATCTAAATGTAGATGGTATAGGACGTGTTGATTAAATTTATGTAAATGCAATGCTAGATAAAAGATTCACATCTTAATTTATTATATATATATTTTCAATTGATATTCTATGTCTGAAACGTGAGCTGAAATGAGTTGAAACTAAGAGATTTCATCGCTGCACTCAATGGTTCATTCAATATAAGCCATGTGCTTCTCGCAGGTTTGGTTTGCTGCCACATATCGCACATTGGTCGTAATGCTCGCATTACGTTTGATGCGAGGAAAGGAAGAGACCCTCCCCCCGCCTCCCCTGCCATGCAGCATTCGCGCCTCCCCTGCCGCCCGTCCCTCAGCTTTCTCCCGCGCCCTTCACCCCGGCCCACCGCTTTCTCACCTCCCCCGCCCTCGCCGTCCCCTCCTCCCTTATAAGGGTGCCCGGCGGCCTCCCTCAGCCACTCGCCTTCCAGCCGTCCTCCCTGCAGCACCTTTTCTTCTACTTTTGACAACCTTCACCTCGGACCGCTCCAACACCTCGGGCCGATCTACACCATGCCTGGAAGCGGAAAGGGAAAAGGACGCAAGGGAGCCCGGACGACCGCCGTGGGCACGCCGGGACCCGCCCCGGGCACGCCGGGAGGCGCGTCACCTGCCTCGGCCCCGGGCTCCCCACCCCGACACCTCGGGGCCGCCCCTCAGGCACCGAGGCCGCCATACTCCAGGCACTGCAGCAAATAACTGTCTGTCTCGACGCCCTCGACTGCGGGGCCGCCCACGGGTCCCAGGAGACGCCCCCGCCCGCGCCGAGGCGGCGGCCGGCCTGCGCCTCGCCGCCCATCCCAGCACCTCGGGCGCACGTCGTCGGGGGGGCTCACCCTCCGCCCCCCCCTCAAGCACCGCTCCCGGGGGCCGTCCACCCGCAGTACGAGCGGTATACCCGCAATGCTGCGCAGCCGTCGGCTCCCGCACCCTCCCCCCACACCCAGGATGCCGTCGACCATTCCCTGGCATCCGCGGCCGACGCGGTCCGAGAGATCTTGGCGTCGGCCGAGGCGCAGCACACGGGGAGACGCAAAGGTATCTCCCCCGACTATCTATTCCCCTTCGACCTAGTGGAGAGGGGGCCTGAGCGAAAGTCAGTGAAGAGGGACGAGGCCACCAAGGATGAGTACAGCCTCGCCCTTATCACCCTCGTCAGCCACCCAAGCTTCCCTGCACACTCCCTGCCAGGCCTGAACCACCACGCCCTCACCGTGTTCAGGGACAACCTGGTCTATCCGTGGCCTACCATCCGCCGCTACTCGGAGACGATCTTCACTTGGATCGCGGATGGAAGGCTCCCCCACGGATGGCACGACCCGGTTGCCCTGAACTTGGTGAGGGTGGAGTCCCTCACCATGCCCTCCCACCAAGCCGCCCCCACAGCCACCCGAGCCGCAGACCCAGCCAGACCCCGGCCCCGCGCCCAAGCCGACACCCGGGTACCGTACAGTAGGGACCTCCACGGGGCCCCCTGCAGCGCGTGGAACCAGGATCCCACCTCGTGCGATCAAGCCGCATCCGGGGAGACCCACGGCCAGGCGGGGGCGAAGCAGCGGCACACGTGCGCGTACTGCGCGAACGTACGCAAGGTGCTCACAATGCATAGTGAGGCCGTATGCATGGCAAAACGCGCACGTGAGCGCGCGACCCCCGCCACCTCGGCGGATTTTTAGTCCGCCGGTGCCTCCCGGCCGGCCCGGGGGTCCTTAACCGGCCTACCCAACACCTCAAGAAAGCCGACAACCCGACCACCACCACCACCACCACCACCACCGACGCCAACCCAGACAGCCCCCCTGACAACGCCCCCGGCCCCCAGCCGGACACCCACCGGACCGCCCGGAGCACCATCGGCTCCCCAGTAGCGCGGCCCAACCACCACCTCGGCGCTGACCAGCTCAGCGCCACCACCACAGCCGGGGAACACCACCCCGCCCCTAAGGCTCTCAACGCCTCCCACCACCACTCGACCACCGACACCATCGACCCCGACCTCCACCTCACCCGGCGATACCGCCTTTCTCTGCCCTCCCGACCCTCCCCCCCCCCATCCGCCCTCCCCCCAACCCCCCCGACCCTCCCCCGCCTCCTCCCCCCCCACCCCGCAGGACTTCGTTGCCCCCCTCTCCCGCCCCCACCGCACCTCCTCACCCTCCCCCCCCGACCCTCCTCCCGCCACGGCTCACACCCTCGACGAGCCCACCGTCGACGTCCTCGACCCCCACATACAGGACACCCTCCCCGCCGCCCCCTCCTGCGGCCCCATCCCCGCCCACTACCGCCCCACCATCCTCTCCACGTGGCCCCACACCTGCGGCGAGGCGTGGGCCCGTTACCCCACCTTCACCCACACCTACGCCGCCCTCCGGGAAGCAGGCCTCCCTAATTTTTTGGCCGCCCGCATCCCCCTCCCCTCAGGCCTCCACATACCTGCCTGGCGCGCCCGCCTCCAGGGCTACCCCGACCCCGCCGTCCTCGACTTTCTCGAGTTCGGCTTCCCCTCCAATTACTCCGCCTCGACCCCTCCCCGCCCTACCTTCTCTAACCACCGTGAGCCCCCCGAGAACCTCCCTCACATCCGGGAGTTCGTCGACCCGGAGCTCGCCCTCGGCGCCCTCATCGGCCCCTTCACCGTCCCCCCCTTTAGCCCCTGGACCCAGGTCTCCCCCATTATGACCCGCCCCACGTCCGACTTGGGAAAGAGGCGGTTCATCGTGGACCTCTCCTACCCTCCGGGAGCGAGCGTAAACTCGGGCATCCCCCGGCGCGAGTTCCTCGGGAGACCCCACTCCTACAGGCTTCCCTGTGTCGCCGACGTAGGCCGCCGCCTCATCCACGAAGGCAACGGGGCCTACGTCTGGTCGGCCGACATCTCCCGGGCCTACCGCCAGCTACGTGCCGACCCCCTCTCATGCCCCCTCTATGACATTTGCCTCGACGGGGAGACATATGTTGACCTCGCCCTCCCCTTTGGCTGCCGCTCCTCGGGCGCGGCGTGCATGCGGGTCACTGCAGCGGTGGCCTGGATCATCCGGTGCGAGGGCTTCCACGCCCTCGTCTACGTCGACGATTTTATCGGGTGCGAGGGCTCCTACCTGAGGGCGTGTCAGGCTTTCGACGCCTTCCTCGCCCTCACTGCGGCCCTCGGCCTCGACGTGGCGCCCGGAAAGTGTCACCCCCCCCGCTGTCCGCCTCACTTGGCTCGGGTTCGCCCTCGACAGCGAGGCGATGACCATCCGGATCGCCCCCGACAAGATCCAGGCCCTCATCACTGACTGCGAGGCCCGCATCGCCCGGCTCGCCCTCGGGAAACGCGAGCTGCAAAGCATCCTAGGCCCCCTCAACCACGTCAGCAGCTGCGTGCTCCCCGCCCGGAAATTCATGGCCCGGCTCCTCGGGCCGTTCCGCAGCTGCTTCAGGGCCGCCTCTCTCACCCTCACCAGCGATGCCCTCTGGGACCTGAGGTGGTTCGCCACCTACAGCCGTGTTTCCAATGGCCTCCACCTGCTCCGGGCGACGGAGGGCCATCGCTTCGTGATTGAGTGCGACTCCTGCCTGACCGGTAGGAGGGCCTACTCAAGCACCCACTACTACGCCCGAGGGTACTCTCCGGGCTTCCGGGCGCACTTCCCGTCCATCCACGAGCTGGAGGCGGTAAACCTCGTCGTCGCCCTCCGCTTCCTCCTCCCGGAGGACGTTGCGGGGGCGACGGTGGTTGTCAACACGGACAACATGGCCTCTGCCGCCGCCCTCGAGTCTGGGCGCGCCCGAGACCCCACCCTCGGGACCTGCGCGAGGGAGCTCTGGCTCATGGCGGCCACGGGCTCCTTCAACCTCCACGTCACCCACAAGCCCGGGGCGGTCCTCATCCTCACCGACGCCCTCAGCCGCGCCCACCTTGCCGGCCTTTGGGCCGAG
Source organism: Branchipolynoe longqiensis (assembly GCA_030323885.1). Lineage (NCBI taxonomy): Eukaryota > Metazoa > Annelida > Polychaeta > Phyllodocida > Polynoidae > Branchipolynoe > Branchipolynoe longqiensis. The sequence continues at coordinate 29,427,629 of CM059202.1, read as the reverse complement.
ACGGCGTGGGCCGAGGTGGACCCCCTCGGGCTCCAACCCGCCCAGGCGTCTCACGACGACTTCCCCTTTCACCCCGGCCTCTAGGTTTCTCGGCGGCCGAGGTCGCCGACGTCGCCCACCTACGCCTCGCTGCACTCGCCCTGGCTACCTGGAGAAACCGCCGCCGACAAGCCGAGGACATCGTGGGCTACTTAGTCGCCCGAGGCCTGGATCCCCTCGCGCCGTCGGCCTTCGACGTAGCATCATACACCGCCTCCCTCTACGCCCGCGCCCTCGCCCCGGCCTCCATCAAGAACGCGCTGTCCGGCGCGCGTTCCTGGGTGGAGGGGGCGGGGGGCCTCACCTCGGGCTTCGACTTCCGCCTCGCCAAAGACGTCTGTCGGGGGGGGAACGCACCGCCACGCACGTCCCGCGTCAGGCCCCTCCTCTGACCCCACAACAGCTCGCCCTCGCCATCGCCCACCTCACGCGAGCGGGCCCCGCCTCACTCGTGCCTCGGGCCGCCCTCCTCCTCGGGTACTTCGGGATGCTCCGGCAATCCAACCTTCTGGCCCCGAGCCCCGAGGGCTGGGGCGGCCTCCACTCCATCACCCGCGCTGACGTCCGCCCCGCGCCCGGGGGGCTGCGGCTCCTGATCCGGACCTCAAAAACCATATCCGGCCCCTCGGGCGCGGTAGCCCTCTTCGTGCCTGCCGCCCGCGGATCCACCCTCTGCCCCGTCGCGGCCTGGCACAGCGCCATCGCCCAGTGACCGGCGCCCCCTGACGCGCCGGCCTTGATCATGCCCTCCGGCCAGCCCCTCGACCCGCACTCCCTCACCGCACTCCTGCAGGGCGCCCTCCAGGCCCAAGGAGTGCCCGACTTCGAGAGCTTCACCCTCCACAGCCTCCGCCGAGGCGCCGCCAAGGCCTGCCACCGCGCCGGGGTCCCCTTGGCCGATATAATGGCCCAAGGCACCTGGACCTCAGAGGCGGTTCACGCCTACGTCCTTCGCCTCGCCGCCTCGCCGCCTCGCCGCCTCGCCGCCTCGGGCGCGCCTCGAGCCCTCTCCTCCGCTTTGGTGGAGGGCTCCTCGGCGCCCCTCCCGTGAACTCTCAGCATAAGTTATACTATCGCTCCTTCTGAGCTTCCTCTTCTTACTTTCCATTTCTATAGCTTGTATTATACGTCGCTCCTTCTGAGCCTCCTCATTGTACTCTGCTGTTGTATAGCTTTATGTTGTTGAGGCGTCCCAATAAACGCCTCCTTTTCTCCACCCCCGCCTTGCCTTCTTCCTTGTTGCGCATCACACCGCGTGGTTGGAATTATGAACTGGTCTATTTAATAGACCATATCATGGTTCCGACTGTGCATGCGCTGAAAACAGCGTTGGGAGCAAAGCAAAGGTGTATGCCCATTGAATTTGCCGATACGCATAGGGCAAAACTGGCATTTTATTCAAAATAACTAGAAATACATAACAATTTGGCATAAACATGGACGGAAGGATCCAATATAATAATATAATGAATATCTTTAAGACACAAGTCTCAATAAACCCTAGAATATAAATAAAAACATGAATAAAATAGCTAAACTGACTCTGGCTATGGCTCTAACACTAGTCTGAGTGCCTAGATTTGTCTAAATCTAAATGCACATGGCTTAAGATGTGCTGGTTATATTGATGTAAATGCAATGCTGGATAAAAGATTAATATCTTAATTTATTATATATATTTTTTTAGTTGGTATTCTATGTTTCAAACAAGAGCTGAGATGAGCTGAAACTAGCACATTTCATAGCTGCACCCAGTGTATTAGCATGTGCCATGTGCTTCTCGTGGCTTTGTTTTGCTCTGCTGCATCCCACAATGCACCGCACCGCTGGAACCATGATGTAGTCTATAGAACATATTGCTCCTCAAACCTATGAAGTGTACACCAAAATTAACATAAAATGTTTTCACTTCAAATATCCCCAAGGTTATCCATCAATGTTTAAATCAATGTTACTTCAAACTAATATAATGTGAATTATAAAATCAACCTAATGTATTTATCTATTAAAAAGAAATATGGTTAGATACTCAAAACCATCGAACTATGCAACTTTAAATAATTTATCTAAAACACCAAACTTTACATTTTTAAGTCTTAAAATAATTGGGGCAGTACTATGAAGCGGCTATAGATGCGCACTCTCACAAGTCAGTTGGTATCCCTTCTGATATGACCTTAGATGTTGCTAGGACGTAAACCCCCAATATTTACCCATCACTTGTCACGTGACTTTCGGCAGTTTCGCGGACAGTTTCAGTTTGAGAAGCGCAAATGCAGTAGGAACAGACAACCACAGAATAGATGATTTCCATCACCAATTGCAGCACTATAAAGGCGCCATGAGCGCGCACTGTCACAAGTCGGTAACCGTCCTGATGGTTGTTGGAGTTTTTCGTCATGGCAACATCTAAGGTCATATCAGGACGGGTACCGACTTGGGACAGTGCACACTCATGGCGAGTGGCTTTATACTGCTGCCCCACTAGGAGACCAACCAGGCTGCCAGTACCATGACCTGATATCCCACTCAGTAACATTATCCTGACACCGAGCCAACCAGTCTTTGCCCTATCCTAATAATACAGTCCAAGTATCAATTTTGTAAGTCATTCTTTTGACTCGAGCGGGAATTAAACTCCCGACGCTCTACCGATTCGGCCACCGCGTCTGGTAACTTAACGCTACATACGCCAGAGATACGTGGAGAGCGCCGGCTCAACATACAGCTAACCTTGCCTAACCTATGCCTAACCTATGCCTAACCTATGCCGGCGTCCTTCTAGTGTATGGCTAGGAATGAGCAACCTATGAGCCATACGCCGGCATAGGTTGACAATTTTGAACATGCACAACAAATCTTTGGCGGCTCGACCTATGCCAACCTATGACGACCTATGAAGAGCGTATACGACCTTTGCCCAACCTATGCGTAACCTATGCATAATCTATGACGGTGTATGGTCGAAAACTGCCTATGCCGGCATACGCTAACGCCATAGGTCGTAGTGTGACAGGTCCTTAAAAGAGTAAATGGCTATAGTATTAATATCCCATGATGCATTTCTTCACTAGGTATAGTATATCAACAAGGGACAACAGGGTCAATAGTATACAACCACACCCAGCAAGATGGCGGCCAGCAGCTTGGGAAGTGAGGGGAGAGGGGGGGGGGGCTTTTGTGTTTTATCTGTTACAACTATAATGTGTGATAATCAGGATGCTGTATAAGTTACATGTGACTAAGTTGTGCATGCTACCAATTTGGATTTCTACCGCTGTGTATAACCAGAGAGCGTGTATATAAACAGATGAGAGGGACAACTCCCATACTAGAGCATGTAACATCTGCCGACTGTGGCGCTCCAAGTGGTGGTTGTTGAACAGTGTATGACACAGCTGTCAAACTCAAGGCATTGTCAATGGTCGTGTGCAATCTTCATCCAGAAAAAGTGAAATATCTCTAAAACTACACCACCTAGAAACAAACTGATTGGAATACACATAGAAAACATGTTTACCAACAAGATTATATTAAATTGATATGGTTAGGGTTCTGGATTTCTATTAATTTGGAATAAAACTGACGTTTTTCACTACGCGTACGGCAAACTCAAGGCATTGTCAATGGTCGTGTGCAATCTTCCTACAGAAAAAGTGAAATATCTCTAAAACTACACCAAATAGAAACAAGCCGCTTAGTACACATATAGAAAACATGTTACCAACAAGATTATATTGAATTTATAAGGTTAGGGTTCTGGATTTCTATTAATTTTGAATAAAAACAAATGTTTTGCACTGAGCGTACTGGCAAACTCAAGGCTTGTTCAACACTAACCGCCAGGAACGCCACTGTAGCCGGTGTTACCATTTTTCGCGGGAGTTGTCCCTCTCATCTGTTTATATACACGCTCTCTGGTATAACTTACAGCGTCATCAAAGGCCAGTTGCTCTCATACCATCTCTATGTGGTGTGGGAGGTTAAAAATTCCTTGGGTCGGTAAAAGTGTAGGCTCGGGCTTTCTATCAACTAACTGTCTAATGGTGAAAACACGTCTATTCGGACTTATCCATTATAGGCAGTATAAATCTTCAAGAAGAAAAAAAAGTAAATGTATTGTAGTAGTGTGCACCGAACTCTCAGGACATAGACAGGTAGCTGTGGATAGGGTGATTGCATTAGGGAGCCTAGGTGGTGTAATGGTTAGCATGCTAGCCCCGGAATGGCAAGAAGTGTAGGTAGGTTCGAAATTAGCTCTATGCGCAATGTTTCCTATTTCATCACCCCCACAATACTGGGTGCCGTGACCAGGATCCTGTTCAAGCCACACGCTGTATGGTTGTTGAACCTACCCTATGTATGTATACATTATACCCCTGTCACATCACGACGTTTCTCGCCAACACGCGTCGAGATACGTCAGGAAGCGTTACGCGCGGGTTAGGCGCACGTTGGTATTCATTGATGGACGGTGACGGTCGGCGAGGGTCGGCAGCGCGCGTCAAGGAATCGGCAAAGTTTTGTGCTTGCACAAAACTTTCAATGTGCAACAACGCGCAGGTGCCAACATTATGGCGACGTTAGGGGCGCGTCGAGATCGCTGAAATAACGTTATGCGAACGATAGGCACAAGCCACGCGCGCGTGAGTATCGTTCCCACAGATTGCGCCAAACTGTTGCTTTTTGTTGTTTTATGTCATGTTTTAAACCAACACCCGAGATGGAATCCGACAACATTTACTCTCATCGTTTTTACTTAACGTGTTAGATATAATCCTAGGTCATATCATGACAGCATGCCAAACTTTTACCACAACGTTTGCCGCATGCTACCAATACGTTGCCTGACCCCGAAAAGTTTGACGTGTCTCAACGATTAAAAGTGATTTTGCGCGTTGGCGCCACTCCGGCGAGAAGCATCATAATGTGACAGCCCCATGAGAGCACTGCCTGTAAGTAAGTAATTGTAAGCATTAATCAACTTCTGGATGTAATCCACTTCAAAGACTTACAATTCCATGGGGATGAGTGTAGTAGTCTGCACTGACCTCTCAGACGTCTTGGTGTTTGTTCTCTGTGGCGGAGTGATTAGAGTGTCTGACTTTTTTCTAGGTCAGACTCCTAATCTGAAGGTTGGTGGATCAATTCCCCATGCCCCCATCTCTGCTAATTTGGATTTCCACCGCTGTGTATAACTTATAGCATCAACAAAGGCCAGTTGCTCTCATACCATGTCTATGTGGTGTGGGAGGTTCAAAATCCCTTGGGTCGGCAAAAGTGTAGGCTTGGGCTTTCTATCGACAAACTCTCTAATGGTGAAAACAAGTTTATTCAGACTTTTCCATAATAGGCAGTATAAATCTTCAAGAAACCAAATAGACAGGTAGGCGTGGATAGGGTGATTGCACCAGGGAGCCTAGGTAGTGTAACGATTAGCACTGAAATGCCAATAAGTGGGGAATCAAATCCTGCTTTAGCTTCCCCTACCTTCATCACTCCCACGACAGTAAGCACACCACCGGAATAGTTTCAAGCGTCAGCAGAAATCGATCCATGAACAGTAAATCCGTCTGAAACTTTACGATTCCAGGCTTAGCTGGGAGGAGTGTAGTGGACTGCACTAGCCTCTCCGCTAATTGGCAAATGACATATTCATAGGCAGATTTCTTTTCAGTTGCCTTAGCGAGCAAATACAAAATCTATTCTCAACTGTCTTCTGATTACAGAAAGAGAGGGCACCCTTGTCTCCGGTTCAAGGATACCATCTGAGAGACATTAAGACTGACTCATGGACATCACTCTCACAGCAGAGAGCTAAATGGAGAGTGGCAGTCAAGTAATGAAAGCAGTCTTTGTCGCATCGCGACCGACAGCATGATGATGATGACAAGATCCAACGATTTGTTTGTTTGAGTTTTGCGTCCCAGCAACATCTAAGGTCATATCAGGATTGATACCGACTTGACTTGTTAGAGTACACACTCATGGAGGTTTTGCAGTGTTTTCCAATTGGTATACCAGGCTGTCGGAACCATGACCAGATATCCCACTCAGTCACATTATCCTGATACTGAGCGAACCAGCCCTTGCTCTATCCTAGTTATGCTTGTTTGTTTGTTGTTGTTGTTTTACGTCCTAGTAACATCTAAAGTCATATCAGGACGGGTACCGACTTGTGACAGTGCGCACTCATGGCGACTTTATAGTGCTATCCCACTAGGAAACCAGGCTGCCAGCACCATGACCCAATATCCCACTCAGTCACATTATCCTGACACTGAGCCAACCAGTCCTTGTCCTATCCTAATAATGCCGAGCGCCACGCTAGGAAGCGACAAGTATCAATTTTTAAGTCATTATTTTGACTCGACCAGGGTTCGAACCCACGATCTACCAGCACGGGAGACGGACGCTCTAACTCATACGGCCATCCCGTCTGGTACCCTAGTTATGCTGATCGCCAGGCTAGGTATTGAAAACTATCAAGTTTGTAAGTCATTGGTTTGACTCGACTACGATTTGAACTCATGATCTTCCACATAGGAAGCCTGCGCTCTACCGATTCAGCTACCACATCTGGTGTCATCCAAAGGTTTGTACGCTCGCTGCAGAGTGGCATAAGTACGAGATCGAGGCCCACTCTACGCAGTGGTCGCGTCCCTCGTGACATGACCTGAATGGTTAGGATTTGAAAGGTTGAAGTTGCATCATGTTAAAGCTGCATAGTCCTATGAAAGATTCAATTTCTTCTTTAACCCAAGCACTTATCTAAAATGTATACTACATATCCAGCTTAGATACTTAGTTCACTCATGAAGCATCACCCCCCCCCCCCCCCAACCATCACTACTCCCACTGACCTCATCATCATCATCATGCTGTCTGTCGCGATGCGACAAAGACTACTTTCATTACTTGACTGCCGCTCTCCATTTAGCCGAGCCGGTATGGTGTTTTGTGCGGTTGTACATTTTATGAAAGCTGCCTGCAAAAGTGTTGAAGTGCTGCTGGCTTTTGCAAGTTACCAGCGGCACTCTCTCGGGGAGCAAATATAGGTTTCATACCGGCAAGAACATGTCAAGACAGGCGCAAAACTATTTGTCCCTGCAGTGGCTGGTCGGGAGATGTTGGGAGTTCCATACATCAACCACCCTTAATGCTGCCACAGTGACATGGTTTTCTGTTTAGGGTTTGCTCCCTTAGCATTCGGTTCTGTCAAGAACCTGTACCAAAAGGCAGTGGTTTACAACTCTGCAGGGCAGGGGCACCAAACTCCCTGAGGTATTGCAATACCTGCAATACCTGCATACCTTCCCACTGACCTACTCACTCACAAACTCCTGCCCTTCCTGATATAAAATGGCCAGCATTACCCCCTACTCACCTACCCTCCCGAAAACCCCCATCCCCTTCTTGATATTGTAGTAGTCAACACTCAAGTAACCACATAGACAGGTAGGCGTGGGTAGTGTGTTGATATTGTGGTGTAATGGTTAGCACACTGGCCTGGAATGCAAAGAGATGTGGGTTTGAGTCCCGCTATAGGCGCAATATTTCCCATTTTCACCACCCCCCATGACACTGGTTGCCGTGACCAGGATCCTGTACAAGCTACACGCTGTATAGTTGTTGAACCTACCCTGTATATGAATGTGTAAGTGCATTGACTGTATGTATGTAATTGGAAGTATTAAAAGACTTACAATTCCAGGGGGACGAGTGTAGTAGTAGTCTGCACTGATCGCTCAGGCAAGTAACCACATATAAAGGTAGGCGTGGGCAGTGTGTTGATATCAGGGAGCCTAGGTGGTGTAATGGTTAGCACACTGGCCCGGAATGTAAAGAGACGTGGGTGCGCGTCCCGCTCTAGGAACAATATTTCCCATTTTCATCACCCCCACGAAAATATAAAATGACAAACATTACCCCACTAACCCTCCCGAAAAATCCTGCCCTTGCTGGTATAAAATGGCCAGGCTCCCGCAAACTCCTACCCTTCATGATATATAATGACAAGCATCACCCCACCCACGCTCCCACAAACTCCCCCCCCCCCTACTTCTTGATATAAAATGACCATCATCACCCTACCCATACTCCTGAAAACTCCCGGCCTTCCTGATATAAAATGGTCATCATCACCCCATTCACTCACAAACTCATACCCTTCCTGATATCAAATGGCCACCACCACTCCCACTGACCTACTCACTCACAAACTCCTTTTTTCTTGAAGATTTATACTGCATATCATGGATAAGTCTGAATAGACCTGTTTTCACCATTAGACAGTCTGTCGATAGAAAGCCTGAGTCTACACTTTTACCGACCCAAGGGATTTTTAACCTCCCACACCACATAGACATGGTATGAGAGCAACTGGCCTTTGATGACGCTGTAAGTTATTCACAGCGGTGGAAATCCAAATTGGCAGAGATGGGGGGCGCGGGGAATCGAACCACTGACCTTCAGATTAGGAGTCCGGCCTGGAAAAAAGTCAGACACTCTAACCACTCCGCCAGAGAGAACACCACGCCCTTCCTGATATAAAATGGCCAGCATTAACCCCACCCACTCACTCACAAATCCCCCCCTACCCCCATTCTGATATAAAATGACCCGCACAAGGCTGTAAAGGGGTACAAGGTTACACCTGGTCATTTATTACATCTGTAATTGATATGACACCCCATACTCACCCCGTTCGATATAGCACGATATACTGAACCTGTGCAATAAAGAATGTAATAATGTGTGTCTCCTCCGATAGAAGTGATGCATTGTTAAAGTTGCATAGTCCGATGCTTTTGAGTTTTTGCTATTTTCTGAGATAAATATATTATACTAATCGTTATAATCTACTTTACTTTAGTTTGAAGTAACTTTGATTTTAATTGGCTAAGTTTGGAGATATTTGATGTCAAGACATTGCAAAATAATTTTGGCAAGCACGCCAAAACTCTGACACTATAGACTTCAGTAGTAACGGTTTCTATTAATTGACTTATTATGCCTTTCTATGCAGCAACAAATGCTTAATAAGTGCACCAGTATCTAAGTTGAAAATGTATAACCAACTTCTAGATAAGTGCTTTGGTTTTTTTAATTTGATGTTTTCATCAGACTATGCAACTTAAAGCTAATAAATCTGCTCACTTAAAGTGGCCATACCATGACCAAAAAAACCAGTAGGAAGAGTATAAAGTGTAAAGGAAGGCAGAGAATCAAGCCCTCTGGTTTATTATTTATATGGTACATGGGTTCATTGTAGAGTATCACCCCACCCCTTTCCCCCAATGGGAAACAAATATTCTTGGCCCTATCAATAGGGATCCAGCATTCCTGGTCCCCATGGTTACCAGTGGTCTGCCCACCACCACCAAGCTGTGTGGCTCCCCTGGCCACCACCAACCTTAAACCTTGTCTTGATCGTGTTAGTGAACCTTTAAAGTGAAGGTAAGATTAGATTAGATAAGATTAGATTAAAGTGTTTGAGTTGTATGCTTAGGGCAAGTAACAGACTCCAATCAGGGTCCCCCACATGTGGTAAGGATGCTCTGTTCAGTTTTGTCACGTGCAGTAATGAGTTTGAATCTGCTAGCATTAGCTGGGTGTATGCTGAAATTTGCGGTTCATCTGGTATTATTGTCAACACCTTGTCAAACTGCCTTTTGAATGATTGTACACTGCAGTTTTACTGATTTCTTATGTAAGCTGGCATTGTATTGAAGAGCTGGACTCCTCAAACAGAAAGACTTCCTTCCCACAGTGTTCTTGTTGACTGTGAGGCTTTTGTATTTATTGCTGGCACCTTACCAAGTCTACCATGTCTTTTTGAATGACACATTGTTATGCCATAGTTAGGTACTTTGTCTTCAATGGAGTAGATTTAAGATGACCAAAACAGCTTGACTTATTTTCAATTATTATGATCAAATATAACTAGTTATGAATTACATAGGTCAAAACAACATATTCCCTATGAATTTATGATGTATATTCCGACACTTCCACACACCCACACCCACACACCCACACACACACACTTCCACACACCCACACCCCGACACACACCCAAACCCATCCCACACACAGACCCATACCCCGACACACACGCACACACACAGCCCCACACACCCACACACACACTTCCACACACCCACACCCCGGCACCCACCCACACCCATCCCCTACACGCACCCATACCCCGACACACACACCCACACACACCCACAGCCCCCCCACGCAAAAACACTTCCACACACCCACACCCGGACACTACCCACAACCCATCCCAACACACACACATACACCGACACACACACCACAGCTCCCCCACACCACCTACAACCCCCAACCACAACCCACAACCCCCCAACACCACCCAACTTCCACACACCCACACCCATCCCCACACACCGCCCATACCCCGACACACACACACCAACATCCCCCACACACAACCCACAACCCCCCAACACACACACACTTCCACACACCCACACTTCCACACACCCACACCCCGACACACACCCACACCCATCCCCCACACACACCCATACCCCGACACACACACCCACAGCCCCACAGCCCCACACACACACACTTCCACACACCCACACCGACACCCAACCATACCCATCCCCTACAAACCCATACCCTGACACCACACCCAACAACATCAACACGCACACACACACACTTCCACACACCCACATCCATCCCCACACACACCCATACCCGACCACCACACACCCCCAGCCCCACACCCCCAACAACACACTTCCACACACCCATCCCCTACAAACACCCATACCCTGACACACACACCCAACACATCCCCACACACGCACACACACCCACACTTCCACACACCCACATCCATCCCCCCCACACCCATACCCCGACACACCCCCACACACACACACCCACAGCCCCACACACCCACACCCATCCCCCCACACACCCCATACCGCGACACCCCCACCCTCACACACCACCCACACACCCACACACCCACACGCCCACACACCCACACCCACACACCCACACCCCCACACACACACCCATACCCCGACACAACACCCATCCCCACACACACCCATACCCGACACACACACACACTTACACACCCCGACACACCCCACACCCATCCCCCACACCCACCCCCCCGAACCCACCCACACACACCCCGCCACACACACCCAGCCCCCTACACACACACCCACACACACCCACAGCCACACAGACCCACAGCCCGACACACACACCCACACACACCCACACACATCCACACCCCGACACACACCCATACCCATCCCCCACACACACCCATACCCCGACACACACACTCACACTCACACACCCCCACACCCCTGAGTGGTACACCTGATAGTGCATGTCTTCTTATCAGCTGACAAGGTGACCTTGGAGATCCTCCTAGGCACCGACTTCTTACCCATTAATCTCCTAGTGTGTCAACCCAATAAATCGGGCATTCACGCCGAAGCAAGGGCGGGGGGGGGGCGGGGTGGGAGGGGCCCGGGGACGGCGGGGGGGGGGGTTGACGCTGGCAATTTGGAGACCACTACCAACTAACCACTAATTTCCACTAACAACTAACAGGTAACCCCACCCACTGCCTAACTAATTCCATCCTCACTTCACTTCTTCCTCTGGCCTTGGCCGGACTTACTGTGCATACCGGTGAATCTGGAGGGACTGAAGTTTGGATCCTGGTTGAGTCAAACCAATGACTTATAAAATAGGTACCTGTTGGGTGCTCGGCGCTTGGCGTTATGAGGTCAGGACAGGGACTGGGTGCACAGTGTCAGGATAATGTGACTGTGTGGGACATCAGGTCATGGTGCCGGCGGCCTGATTTCCCAGTGGGGCAGCACTATAAAGTCACCACGAGTGCATGCTGTCACAAGTCAGTGCACATCCTGGTATGGCCTAGGGTCTTACTGGGGCGTAAAACTACACCAGCCACCCAGCCTCCCCCGGCCCTCTCAGAGGACTGTCGTTGGGCTCTTAGGCTGCCTTTTTCCTTCCTCCATCCCCCCAATTTCTCTGACTACTACCCATCAGAAGCCAACTCCCGACCACATGGGACCGCTTTCAGCGGTGCCCATACAGTGATGCAGATTAGCAGCCTTCAGCACACCAATGTGACTGAAAACTCCCCAAAAATAATATAGTGGTCTGCGCTGACCTCTCAGGCAAGGAGCCGGCATATACAGGTAGGTGTGGGTAGTGTGGTGACATCAGGGAGCCTAGGTGGTGTAATGGTTAGCACACTGGCCCGGAATGCAAAGAGATGTGTGTTCGAGTCCCGCTCTGGGCACAACATTTCCCATTTTTGCCGCCGATCTGGAGGCGGCGGCGGCGGTGGCGGCGGCAGCGATTTGTTTTGTTAATTATATTCGGCAATATGAATATCGCCGCCGATGTAGCGGCGGCATTAATATCACTTCGATTTTGTGGTTATTTTGACAAAATTTCAATTTTGAGCATGTTATTCTGTTAAATATGAT
>CM059202.1:29396401-29414552 GCA_030323885.1 Branchipolynoe longqiensis | reverse complement strand
CAGCATCATCATCATCATTGCCATCATCACACATCTTTCACATTCATATATACATTTATACATATAATATAGCAACTGTTTAACCAAGAGAACAGCCAGCGCACCAAGTGGTGGGTTTGATCATTTTGATTACACAGTACAGGCTGAGTGAGCCGTCTTAGTATTACAGGGTCTTTGGTTAAAGCTGCATAGTCCGATGAAAATATCAAATTTTCAAAACCAAAACAGTTATCTAAATTTGATTCTACATATCTAACTTAGATACTGATGCACTTATTAAACATTTCTCACCACATAGAAGAGAATACGGAGGCAATTTAATAGAACCTGTTACTGTACAGGCCTATGGGGTAAGAGTTTTGACAAGCTTGCCAAAATTAATGTTGCATGGTTCCACTTCCAATATTTCAAAAGTTAGCCACTTAAAATAAAAGTTACTTCAAGCTAAAATAAGGTACATAATAACGATCAACCTAATGTATTTATCTCAGAAAATTTCAGAAAATCAAAACCATCGAACTATGCAACTTTAAATTGACTTAGGATATTAATTCTATGCAGCAACAAATGCTTAAAAGGTTCACCAGTGTCTATGTTGGATTTGTAGGATCAATGGAGCTCAGTGTTTTAATTGAAACAATGCGTTATTTGAAGTAAGTTGGGTCAGGGAACCTAGATAACCAAATTACCAAAACTCTAGCCCCCAGAATGGCAGGGTTGTTGGTTCGAAACTAGCTTTAAGTTTAAGCGCAAGGTTTCCTTCATTTGCAAACAAAAAAAGCACAAAAAAACAACAACAAAACACCCGACTATGGTGTTGCCACGACCAAACTGTATTCTTGTACTGTGTATGTATTGTAAACGCACTACCTGGATGTTTGTAAACTATGAGACTTACAATTCTAGTGGTACACGTGTAGTAAGGGGCATGTGAAATGCCACATACCCAGGTGGGCGTGGGTAGGTTGATTGCATCAGGGAGCCTGGATAATCAAATAACTAGGAGGCTAACCCCGGAATGGCAAGGATCTTGGTTCGAATACCACAATGTTTGTGCACGCCCCCCCCCCCCTCCCCGCAACACTATGCAATACCGGTGGTACTTATTTCTTTAGTTGTATAATAGTGTATGCTTATTTAAAGTTGCATAGTCCGATGGTCTGGAATTTCTGTATTTTTTCTGTGGTAAATATACTAGATCGATCACTAGTATCTACTATCCATTAGTTCAAAGTTACTTTTATTTTAAATGGTAAACTTTTGAGATATTTTGAGTGCAAACATGGAAAATTAGTTTTGGCATGCTTGCCAAAACTCTGACACCATAGACTTACTTCTGCAGTAACAGGTTCTGTTAAATTGACTCTGTATTGCCTTCTAAGCAGAAACAAATGCTTAATAAGTGCATCAGTATCTAAGTTAGATATGTAAAATCAAACCTAGATAATTGGTTTGGTTTTGAAAATTTGATATTTCATCAGACTATGCAGCTTTAACTAAACCTCGTGAATATGTTTGAAAGTATTTTTAATATTCTTTGTAACACATTGTTTCTTTGTTCCACGTATTATATATAAATTTTCAAATGCATGTAACATGATAAATAGCAGAATTAGAGATGAGTGCTTACAGGATTTTTTGTCTCTCTCTCCGCAGTATGACTTGGTGCGGATCAACCAGATCTACGAACAGGCCAAGTGGGCCCTGATCTCTGAGGAGATTGACTGTACAGAAGAGGAGATGATGATGTTTGCATCGTTACAGGTACGTCACTGCAGAGCCATGCCGCTCGGCCAGACGACATAGGGAAAGTGTTGGTTGGACTTTGGGTGTTACCTGTGTTGTTTTAAGGAAATAGGGAAAGTCTGGGTTGGACTTTGGGTGTTACCTGTGTTGTTTTAAGGAAATAGGGAAAGTGTGGGTTGGACTTTGGGTGTTACCTGTGTTGTTTTAAGGAAATAGGGAAAGTGTGGGTTGGACTTTGGGTGTTACCTGTGTTGTTTTAAGGAAATAGGGAAAGTCTGGGTTGGACTTTGGGTGTTACCTGTGTTGTTTTAAGGGCATAAGGAAAGTCTGGGTTGCACTTTGGGGTTGTCCATGTGTTGTTTTAAGGAAATAGGGAAAGTCTGGGTTGCACTTTGGGGTTGTCCATGTGTTGTTTTAAGGACATAGGGAAAGTCTGGGTTGGACTTTGGGGTTATCCATGTGTTGTTTTAAGGACATAGGGGAAGTCTGGGTTGGACTTTGGGGTTGTCCATGTGTTGTTTTAAGGACATAGGGAAAGTCTGGGTTGGACTTTGGGGTTGTCCATGTGTTGTTTTAAGGACATAGGGAAAGTCTGGGTTGGACTTTGGGGTTGTCCATGTGTTGTTTTAAGGACATAGGGAAAGTCTGGGTTGGACTTTGGGGTTGTCCATGTGTTGTTTTAAGGACATAGGGAAAGTCTGGGTTGGACTTTGGGGTTGTCCATGTGTTGTTTTAAGGACATAGGGAAAGTCTGGGTTGGACTTTGGGGTTGTCCATGTGTTGTTTTAAGGACATAGGGAAAGTCTGGGTTGGACTTTGGAGTTTTACGTGCATTGTTCTTAGGACATAGGGAAAGTCTGGATTGGACTTTGTAGTTTTATGTCTGTTGTTCTAAGGACATAGGGAAAGTCTGGGTTGGACTTTGGGGTTTCACGTGTGGTGTTCTAAGGCCATAGGGCCAGCTTGGGTTGGACTTTGGGAGTTTTCCTGTATTATTCCAGCTTGGTCAGGAAATGCTGATTTTCTCCAGTATATGAAATAGTAATATCCTCCCCACCACCCCTTTAAATATCTGATCATATGATGTTGCCATGTACAGTGCAGCCCCGTTATAACGTGCTCCGATTTAATGTGAACTCGGATATTATACGATGATTCATTGAGCCCAGAATTCTTTAATTCAGAGCTAATTCAGTAAAGTGAACCCTGACTTAAAGTTGCATAGTCCGATGGTTTTGAATTTCTGTATTTTTTCTGAGATAAATATAATAGATCGATCACTACTATCTACTTTACATTATTTCAAAGTTACTATTATTTTAAATGGTAAACTTTCGAGATATTTTGAGTGCAAACATGGAAAATTAGTTTAGGCAAGCTTGCCAAAACTCTGACACCATAGACTTCTGCAGTAACAGGTTCTGTTAAATTGACTGAGTGTTGCCTTGTACGCAGAAACAAATGCTTAATAAGCGCATCAGTATCTAAGTTAGATATGTCAAATCAAATCTAGATAATTGGTTTGGTTTTTAAAATGTAATATTTCATCGGACTATGCAGCTTTAACACAACCCCTCGTTTTTCGCGATTACTTTATGTGGCCCTGAACGATCGCATTATAACG
The DNA here is from genome assembly GCA_030323885.1 of Branchipolynoe longqiensis. NCBI lineage: Eukaryota > Metazoa > Annelida > Polychaeta > Phyllodocida > Polynoidae > Branchipolynoe > Branchipolynoe longqiensis. The sequence goes on along the minus strand of CM059202.1, from coordinate 29,411,182 downwards.
GGGTCATACTGTATTCTTCGCATCAATGTTTGATGCATATTAATGAAAGATCACACTTAGAGGAATTGGTTATTTGTGTTCAAATCCAGTAGGTTGGGATTGGTCCTCCAAGCATCATTAGGTATTATTATTAGGTTTGTGACGTCACATAGGGAAGAGAAAGGTGGACACAAATATATTATAGTGTATATTTAAAAACCTTCACATTTAATGTAAGTGATAGAGTTTGCGCTACTTTCCACATATGTAAACATTCCCTAGCACACATCACCGAGGGAGTTTGCACTACTTTCCCCGTATGTAAACATTCCCTAGCACACATCACCGAGGGAGTTTGCACTACTTTCCACATATGTAAGCATTCCCTAGCAGACATCACTGAGGGAGTTTGCACTACTTTCCACATATGTAAGCATTCCCTAGCAGACATCACCGAGGGAGTTTGCACTACTTTCCACATATGTAAGCATTCCCTAGCAGACATCACCGAGGGAGTTTGCACTACTTTCCACATATGTAAATATTCCCTAGTATACCCCACTGAGCACAGTCATTAGCCGAATGACACTTATAAGTAATGACCACAGTGACCTTTAATGGACCTTAAATAACTGCTAGAATAGGTCGTTTCAAGCTATGCTAATTATGACTGGTCATATTTGATGATGATAATTGTGACTAAGTAAAGTTAATTTGGTGTTTTTAAGCTATGGCCTACTTCCAGTATTAGTTGGTCGAGTCAAACCAATGACTTAAAAATGTATACTTGTCGCTTCCTCGTCAGGCGCTCTGCATTATTAGGATAGGGCAAGGACTGGTTGGCTCAGTGTCAGGATAACGTGACTGAGTGGGGATATCAGGTCATGGTGCTGACGGCCTGGTCTCCCAGTGGGGCAGCACTATAAAGTCACCATTAGTGCGCACTGTCACAACTTGGTAACGGACCTGATATGACCTTAGATGTTGCTAGGACATAAGACACCAACAAACAAACAAATATATATTTGATAGAGACAAAAAGCTTGTCCAATGATTTATTTAATAAATAACACCCCCCCCCCCCTCACACACACTTTTCACTGCACCCTGATGACTCATGCATTGTACCGGAGCATGATATTTCACTGAAATGCTTCACAATGGGCGCGTGCGTCTGTGCCGCCTTGATATGTCGCACATCTGCCGGTTTGCGGCAGGCTAACCGGTTCCACGCTGACATCCGACCAGGACTGCTGTGTTTACATATGTATATGAGACTGTCTCAAAAGGTGCTAAGCAATATGGGACAAAACTTTGTCCATAGTAACGATCAACACACTATCTACCTATGCATTTGCTCAGGATAAACTGATTTGCTTTTTACATGGTGTTTCATAATCCCAATAGAATACAACTTCATTTGAAGCAAATGTCCTTGTGTTTTCAGTGTAACCGTTTCTGTGCTGTTTTGTGTCAATCATTACTATGGACAGAAAACCGAAGAACTAGCACTTTTTGAGACAGGCTCATATACGTGTCTATGTATATGTATATATATATATATGTGTAGATATGTGTATATATGTGTGTATATGTGTACATATGCATATTATATACATATATATATATAAAGCAGAGCCGCAAAGGCGACTTGCTACGGCTGCCCTCAGGTCACGTCTGACCCCTGGCTTTTTAACATGTGACCTTGACCTGAATGTGGGTTGAGGTTAGCACACTGGTTTGTTCACCTGTGGGAGTGTCATGTCAGTCCCTGGAGGGTTGTGAGGAGGTTTACAGACAAGTCCCTAACCGATGAGGTACATTGTGTTTTAAATTCTTTTGTTTGTTTATTTGTTTTAAATGCCCTTTATTCTGCATGGCCTTTGTGATGTGACTGATTGGTGCTTGGGGCGGGCAGTTTGTGGCGGTGCGCACGTTCCACTGGTCACGTGGGTGAGGGCATGGTTAAAGTTGCATGGTCCGATGAAAGATATGTTTTTCAAAACCAAAACAATTACTTATATTTGATTCTATATATCCAACTTAGGTAGTGGTGCATTAACTAATGCTTTGGTACAGGATATGTAGAATAATCAGTGAATTTATTACCCCATCCCTTTGGACACCTACTTTGAGACTGCCATTAGGTAGAGAGGGCACTGACCAATTAGGTCAATCTCATGACCTCATTAGCCTTCATTCCAGTTCCATATATGGCTTTAATCAGGTTCCAGGACATACGGTCACATAACCAACACGAGATGTGAATCTGGACCACAACAACTGGACTTTTGGCAAGCTTGTCAAAATTATTTTAGGTTCTTTCAGCTCAAATTTCTCCAAAAGTAGGCGTTTTTTAATCAAAGTGACTTCAGAATAATACATATTGGGTTACAATGGTCAACCTGATACATTCATCTCAAAAAGGAGGAAAAAATTCGAAAGCCATCGGACCATGCAACTTTAATGTTTGGTTACACCTTGCACCGCATTGTATCCAGCGTTTTGGGAGCAGGATATAGCTCAGGCGATAGAGTGTCCACCTGTGAAGATGTCGGTCATCGGATCGATCTTTCTCAGTGAATCCATTTTCAGTTTGGGCCATTTTCTGTTCCAACCAGTGGTCCACGAATGGTTCATCAAATACTGTGGTATGCGATGTCCTGTCTGTGGGAAATTGCATATAAAAGACCCCGAGCTGCTTATCAGAAAGAGTAGCCTATGTGACAGCAGCAAGTTTCCTCCAAAGAAATATGTCAGGATAGGAATAATAATAGGAATAAGAATAGTAATAGGAATAATAAGAATAATATAGGAATAACTATAGGAATTATGATAGAAATAATAATAGGAATAATAGGAATAATAATAGGACTAATAGTAGGAATAATAATAGGAATAATAATAGGAATAATAATAGGAATAATAACAGGAATAATAACATGACTAATAATATGACTAATAATAGGAATACTAATAGGAATAATAACAGGAATAATAATATGACTAATAATAGGAATAATAATACGAATAATAATACGAATAACAATACTGACAGAAATAATACTAGGGACACCAATAGGGATAATAATAGGATTAATAATAGGAACACTAATATGAATACTAATACGATGCTAATAGGAATAATAATAGGGATGCTGGTAGGAATAATAATAATAGGGATGCTAATAGGAATAATAATAATATTAATAGGAATAATACAGGGAATTACAATATGAATTGGAACATTAATTGTAATCGGAGTAATAGGAATAATAGGGACGTATTCAATGGTTTCATATTGTGGCTTGAAAATATATAGTCTGAATTAGAAGTCTACTTGAAACTAAGTCAAATTTAAAGTTAGAACTGTGTAGTTCTAGTGGCTTCACACCGCCCCACATCGTATCGGCTGTTGAGTTATGCACGCCCGTGTTCTCCCTTTGGGTGTTTGTTTATGTATAGTCACATGCTTTATTAAAATTTGTCAAAGCTATACATACATAACCCCCCATGTTGTATATGTATAGCTCAGAATCCACCAGCTATCATATGACCGACTGGGTAGAGCACTCGCTTTTCTTGGGAGGTCAAGGGTTTGATTCCTACCAAACCTTTGAGGCAAACCAAGTGAAGCTTGATTTATTTAGCGATGCCTCTAGAGCACATTGATTTTTATCATCGGCTATTGGACGTCAAACATTTGGTCATTCTGACATATTTCTTTGGAGGAAACCTGCTGCCGCCACATAGGCTACTCTTTTCAATAAGCAGCAAGGGGTCTTTCATATGTACTGGACAACACATACCACAGTGAATTTGATGAACCAGTTGTGGAACGGAAAATAGCCCTAACCGCAAATGGGTCCACTGAGCAGGATTGATCGGATGACGCACACCTTCACAGGTGGACACTCTACCCGCTTCTGAGTCAAACCAAAGAGTTACAACATTTATTCTTGGCGCTACCTTACCTGATGCACAGCATTATGAAGACAAAGGCAACGACTGGTTGTGCCCGTGTAATGATTATGTGACTGAGTGGGATATCGGGTGGCGGTGCGGGAAACAAGGTATCCCAGTGGGGAAGCACTCTAAAGTGATGTGTGCGCACTCTCACAAATTCATTCCCGTCCTGGTATGACCTTAAATGTTTGTTGGTTGGTTGTTGGAGTTTTACATCCTGGGAACATCTAAGGTCATATCAGGATGGATACTGACTTGTGACAGTACACACTCATGGTGACGTTATAGCACTGTCCGATGGGAGACCAGGCCACCAGCACCATGACCTGATATCACATCCTGACACTGAGCCAACCAGTCCTTGCCTTATCATAATAATACTGAGTGCCTGGCTAGGAAGTGACAAGTATAAATTTTAAAGTCATTTGTTTAATCTGACCAGGGGTTCGAACCCCAGGATCTACCAAAACGGGAGACGGACGCTCAACTCATTCGGCCATTCCGTCTGGTGACCTGAAATGTTGTGAGGAGGTAAAAACCCCAACTTACACAGATTAAATGCCGCTCCAGAGTCTGAGAGTGAGTGGTGCCAGGCATTTTGTGAACGTGGACATGTCCTCTGTTGCGGAGTAGCTAGAGTGTCTGACTAAAACTAAAAGTGTAGGCTCAGGCTTTTTATCGACTTACACGCGTTATGCGGTATGCGAATGCGAATGCGAATGCGACAAAAAATCGAAACGCCTTGAAACCTATGAGCTACATTCCTTACACGCGGTATGCGAATGCGAATGCGTTTTTCCGATCAGTCCATGTAGCGATCGATGCTCCATGCGGTATGCGTCAAGCTGGGTGCGAATAGAAACCTGAGTCTGATGTGTCCATTAGTTTAACATCAGGAGAGGCGACTGAGCATTACGGAACAGTCACACACAGGGGTGCTGATTGGAAACACATGGTGAGCTGGGCACGTGGGAGACATACGGTTAGGGGAAAGCTAAAAATGCTACCATATGCACAGAAATATGAATACTTATCTATAATTTGGTTATAATAAAGGTAGGAACCCCCATGTGACGTACAAAAAGTTACATAGATATAAATGCAATATTTGGTCATACATACAGAGCAGTATGGAGAATAGTTGTTTATTTTTATTTTTTAAATATAGCCAGTCGTGTGCCGCATACCGCATAACGCGTGTAAGGAATCATGGCATTCACATACCGCATGCCGCATAACGCGTGTAAGGAATGCCCGCTTAATTGTGAAAACAAGACTATTCAGACTTGTCCATGATAGATAGGCAGTATAAATCTTCAAGTTCAAGGTGGGGAAAAAGGGGGGAAAACGTGTGTAGTCTAAGTGGCCCTGGACGGCTTGATTTCACAGTGGGCCACAGAAGCCAGGGTACCGGGGTCAACCAGAAGTGGTTCCCCGCGCCTGCACGTGGGGGCGCCACGAGCAGCCACTTTGGGTTTCCGAGTCGAGAGGCTGTCACAATCAGAGAGCTGTGTCCTCATTGGTTGAGACTGGTCAGCTGGTCGGGGCGTTACCAGCCGGCTACAAGTGGAACGCCGTGTTTATCAGCCCCAGAGTGGCAGGGGCATGGAGTATGGGAGCGGGGGTTTGGGGGCGGGGCGGGGGGGGGGGTGTCGGGGGTGGAGGCTGGGTTCAAAGGGAAGGAGGGTGGTGGGAAGAGAAAGAGAGTGGGAAGGAAGGCAGGGAGGATTTGTTTATTTGTTTGTTTGTTGTTTTATGTCCTTACAACATCTACCGTCATGTCAAGACGAGTACCGGCTTGTGATAGTGCACGCTCATGCAACTTCATAGTACTGCCCCACTGGGAGACCAGGCCACCAGCACCATGACCTGATATCCCACACAATCACATTATCCTGATACCATGCTAGCCGGTCCTTTTCCTATCCTATCCTATTAAATGCAGAGCGCCTGGTTAGGAAGCGACAAGTATCAATTTGGTAGGTCATTGGTTTGACTCGACAGGGAAATTGAACTGCCGACCTTCCGCATGGGAGGGAGGCCTGCGCTCTACCGACTCGGCCACTGTGTCCGGTGTGCAGCTTTCAATATAACAGCTTTGGACTGTTTCTGCTATTTTTGGCTATTTTTGACTATTTTATGCTATTGTCGTGGGGGTGATGAAAATGGGAAATATTGCGCCTAGAGCGGGACTCGAACCCACATCTCTTTGCATTCTGGGCCAGTGTGCTAACCATTACACCACCTCGGCTCCCTGATATCACCACACTACCCATGCCTACCTGTCTATGTGGTTACTTGCCTGAGAGGCCAGTGCAGCCTACTACACTCGTCCCCCTGGAATCCTAAGTCTTTTACTGCTTAAAATTGCATACATACAGGCAATGCACTGACACATACATTCACAGGGCAGGTTCAACAACCATACAGCGCATAGCATGTATAGGATCATGATGGTCACAGCAACCAGTGTCGTGGGGGGTGATGAAAATAGGAAATATTGCGTCTAGAGTGGGACTCGAACCCACATCTCTTTGCATTCCGGGCCAGTGTGCTAACCATTACACCACCTAGGCTCCCTGATATCACCACACTACCCACGCCTACCTGTCTATGTGGTTACTTGCCTGAGAGGCCAGTGCAGCCTACTACACTATTCTAGGCTATTACCCCCATATTGTTTGTGCTAAGCCCACTGCAGGAGTCCCTGGTGACTGTCAATGTAATGGGCCAGAGAAATGTCGCCGGAAATAGTATATCAGTGACATTCCGCCGACATTCTCATCTCAGAGTATAACCCAATGAAAACCAAAACACTTACACACACCAGATCTGAACCCATGAGTTCGTGGGTTCGAATCCTCGTCGAGTCAAACCAATGACTTAAAAATTGATACTTGTCGTTTCATAGCCTGTGGAGCAGCACTATAAAGTCGCCAGGAGTGCGCACTGTCACAAGTCGGTACCCGTCCTGATATAAGCTTAGATGTTGCTAGGATATAAAACAACAAACAAACAAAAATCAAACTTACACTGGTGCTCTTATTAAACATTTATTGCCATTTTATTTTTGTTTCTATGCTGTTCTGCGATGCCTGAAAGCCGTGCGTGTAAATCAAGCCTATATACAGCATTTCAATATGCACACCAAATTTAGTTTCAAAATATTTTTCAATTCAGATTTTTCCTTAGTTCACTTCACTGAACTTTAAAGTTACTTTTAACTAAAAGCTAATAGCGACCAACCTAAAGGCCTGTTTATACTTTTGATGGTGTGTGACGCCGTCAACTTTATGCCGGTTAGCGCCGTGTGACGGCGCAAAACGGTGGGGAGTGGTACGAGTGGAACGTCGCCATGAAAGTCTGAATGCTTTTGACGCCATGAAAGTTCAACATAGTTGAACTCTGGCCAGCGCTTGCGCTGTGTTGCGCGGTCTAACGCTGTCAAGCATCGACGTAAAAGTCTAAATGGGAGTGTTGGCTTGCGCTGTGTTGCGCGGTCTAGCGCCGTCACAAGCATAAATGGGCCTTTGATGCGCGAAAGGAGGAAACGAGGCGGGGGTGGAAAGAAGGCGTGTTTATTTCACGCCTCAGCGGAAGTACATGTTACAGGTACATACAGATAATGAAATATATGCACAGTGGTAAATAGAAAATAAACATGGTATCAAATAAGGAGGTGCTCCCAGGAAGGAGCAGAGAGGCTCAGAAGGAGCAGAAGGTAGTTATGAAATCGGCTTATGTCAAATGTCAGCGGCGTGAGGGGGTGCCGAGGAGCCCTCCACCCTAGGGAGTGGGAGGTTAAGTGGAAGTCGGGTGGGTGGGCGGAGGAAAAGCGGAGAGAGGCGGAAGACGGCAGGAGGGTGAGTGCCTGAGGAGAGCCGGCGGGCGGCCTTATAAGGGAGGAAGGGGGGGCGACAGCCGGTGAGGTGCGAATGCTGGCGGCCCGGGGGAGGGTGAGATGTGGCGAGCAGCGGGCGTCGGGTGAGGCGTGAGCGCCAGAACAAAGAAGGTGGCGGGAAGGGAGGGGGGGGGCGAGCCGGGGCTCGGCCGAGGTGAGTAGGCAGCGCCACAGCGGCGGGGGAGGGTCTCTTCCTTCCCTCGCATCAAACGTAATGCTTCGCATTACGACCGATGCGCGAAAAGGAAGAAGGCGAGGCGGGGGTGGAAAGAAGGCGTGTTTATTTCACGCCTCAGCGGAAGTACATGTTACAGGTACATACAATTAATGAAAAATATGCACAGTGGTAATAAAAATAAAGAAGGTATCAAATAATGAGGTGCTCCCAGGAAGGAGCAGAGAGGCTCAGAAGGAGCAGAAGATAGTTATGAATCGGCTTATGTCAAAAGTCAGTGGCGTGAGGGGGTGCCGAGGAGCCCTCCACCAAAACGGCGGAGAGGGCTCGAGGGGCGCCCGAGGGCGCGAGGCGGGGCACGTAGGCGTGCACAGCCGCGGAAGTCCAGGTGCCTTGTTCCATGATGTCAGAGATGGGGACCCCGGCGCGCTGGCAGGCCTGGGCGGCGCCTCGGCGGAGGCTATGGAGTGTGAAGGTCTCGGGCGCCGGCACCCTCTGGGCGGAGAGGGCCCCCCGGAGCAGCGCGGTGAGGGAGCGCGGGTCGAGGGGCCGGCCCGAGGGCATGATGAAGGCCGGGGCGTCCGGGGCGGCGGGGCAGAGGGCGACGGCCCCGAGCCAGGCCGCCACGGGGCAGAGGGCGGAGCCCGGGATGGCCGGGACGAAGAGGGCGACCGCGCCCGAGGGGCTGGAGATGGTCTTGGAGCTGCGGATCCGGAGGCGCAGCCCTCCGGGCACGGGGCGGACGTCGTCTCGGGTGAGGGTGTGGGGGCCGCCCCACCCCTCGGGGCTCGGGGCCAGCAGGTTGGACTGCCGTAGCATCCCGAAGTACCCGAGGAGGAGCGCGGCCCGAGGAACGAGGGAGGCGGGGCCCGCTCGGGAGAGGTGGCTGATGGTGAGGGTGAGCTGCTGCGGCGTCAGGGGCGGCGCCTGCCGGGGGACGTGGGCGGAGGATCGTTCCCCGCCTCGGCAGACGTCCTTGGGGAGGCGGGCGTCGAAGCCCGAGGTGAGGCCCCCGGCGCCCTCGACCCAGGAGCGGGCCCCCGAGACGGTGTTCTTGATGGAGGCAGGCGCGAGCCCGCGGAGGAAGAGGGCGGCAGTGAAGGCGGCCACGTCGAAGGGCGAGGGCGCGAGGGGGTCGACGCCTCGGGCCACGGCGTAGACGACGAACTCCTCGGCCTGGCGACGACGGTTCCTCCAGGTCTCCGGGGCGAGGGAGGCGGCGCGGAACCGGGCGACGGCGGCCACCTCGTCCTCGGGGAAACCTAGAGGCCGGGGAAGAAAGGGAAAGCGTCATGGGTGATGTTGGTAGGGAGGAGCCCGAGGCGGGCCACCTCGGCGCGGGCCGTCGCGTCCCAGGGTCCCGGAAGGTGGGCGCGGCTGAGGGCGTCTGCGAGGAGGAGGACCGCCCCGGGCTTGTGGACGATGCGGAGCTCGAAGGAGCCCGTGGCCGCCATCAGCCAGAGCTCCCGGGCGCAGGTCCCGAGGGTAGCGTCTCGGGCACGTCCCGACTCGAGCGCGAGGGCGGAGGCCATGTTGTCCGTGTTGACCGTCACCGTCGTCCCCGCGACGTCGTCCGGGAGGAGGGCGCGGAGGGCGACGACGAGGTTGACCGCCTCGAGCTCGTGGATCGTCGGGAACCGCGCCCGGAACGCCTTGGAGTACCCTCGGGCGTAGAAGTGAGTGGGGGAGAAGGCCCCGCCCCCGGTGAGGCAGGAGTCACACTCTAGTACCCACCGACGGCCCTCGGGGGCCCGGAGGAGGTGGAGGCCGTTGGAGATACGGCCGTAGGCGGCAAACCATTTCAGGTCCCGGAGGGCATCGTCGGCGAGGGTGAGGGTGGAGGCCCCGGAGCAGCTGCGGAGCGCCCCGAGGAGCCGGCCCATGAACTTGCGGCCGTAGAGCACGCAGCTGCTCACGTGGTTGAGGCGGCCGAGGAGACTCTGAAGCTCCTGCTTCCCGAGGGTGGGGCGGGCGACGCGGGCGTCGCAGTCGTCGACGAGGGCCTGGATCTTCGCGGGGGCCACCCGGATGGTCATGGCCTCGCTGTCGAGGGCGAACCCTAGCCAGGTGAGGCGGACAGCGGGGGGTGTGACATTTTCCGGGTGCTACGTCGAGGCCGAGGGCTGTGGTGAGGGCGAGGAAGGCGTCGAAAGCCTTGCAGGCCTTCAGGTAGGAGCCCTCGCAGCCGATGAAGTCGTCGACGTAGACGAGGGTATGGAACCCCTCGCGCCGGAGGATCCAGGCCACCGCCGAGGTGACACGGACGCAGGCCGCGCCCGAGGAGCGGCAGCCGAAGGGGAGGGCGAGGTCAATGTAGGTGCCCCCATTGAGGCATATCCCGAAGAGAGGGCAGGAGAGGGGGTCGGCGCGGAGCTGACGGTAGGCCCGGGATATGTCCGCCGACCAGACGTAGGCCCCGGTGCCCTCGGACACTAAGCGGCGGCCGACGTCGGCGACGGACGGGAGGGTGTAGGCGTGGGGTTCCCCGAGGTACTCGCGCCGGGGGATGCCCGAGTTCACGCTGGCGCCTCGGGGATAGGAGAGGTCGACGATGACCCGCCTCTTGCTGGAGTCGGACTTGGGGCGGGTCATCATCGGGGAGACCTGGGTCCAGGGGGAGAAGGGGGGGACGTGGAAGGGGCCGATGAGGGCGCCGAGGGCGAGCTCCGTCTCGACAAAGGCCTGGATGTGAGGGAGGAACTCCGGGGGCTCACGGTGGTTGGAGAATGAGGGCCGAGGGAGGGTCGGGGCCGAGTAGTTGGCGGGGAAGCCGAACTCGAGGAGGTCGAGGACGGCCTGGTCGGGGTAATCGTGGAGGCGGGAGCGCCAGGCGGGGATGTGGAGGCCTGAGGGTAGGGGGATGCGGGCGGCCAAAAAATTAGGGAGGCCCGCTTCCCGGAGGGCGGTGTAGGTGCGGAGGAAGGTAGGGTAGCGGTCCCACGCCTCGCCGGAGGGGTGGGGCCAGGAGGCGAGGATGGTGGGGCGGTAGTGGTGGGGGGTGGGGCCGCAGGAGGGGGCGGCGGGCAGGGTGGCCTGGAGGTCGGGGTCGATTACATCGACGGTGGGCTCGTCGAGGGAAGGGCGGGGCGGGGCAGGGTGTTTGAGGGGGCGGGGGTCGGGGGAGGAGGTGCGGCAGGGGCGGGCTAGGGGGGCGGCGAAGTCGTGGGCGGTGGGGGGGGGGTCGGGGGGCGGGGCGGGGGGCGGGTCGTGGGGCGGGTCAGGGGGGTCAGGGGGGCAGAGGAAGGCAGTGTCGCCAGGGTCGAGGTGGACGTCTGGGTCGAGGATGGTGGGCGACTGGCGCCGGGCGGCGGTGGGAGCCTTACTGAGGGGGCACTGGGGCCGGGTGGCGGTGGGAGCCTTGACGAGGGGGCGCTGGGGCCCGAGGCGGGTGTGGTTGCCGGAGGGAACGGCGGTGCCGAGGCGGCGGGCAGGCCGCGCCTCGGGCAGCTGGGCGGTAGTGTCCGGAGGGCTGGTAGCAATGTGGTGGGCAGCTTTAATAGGGTGTGTGGGCCGGTCTGGGGCCTCCGTGCCGGGCTGGAGGTGCCGGCTCCCTAAAAATCCGGCGAGGCGGGAGCCGCTGCCCGGGCGCGCTTGGCCAGACAGGCGTCCTCACTGTGCCTGGTCAATACCTTCCGCACATTGGCGCAGTATGCGCATGCGTGGAGCTGTTTGGACGCCCCCTGGCCGTGGACCTCCCCCGGGGCTGCGTGGGTGCAGGAGTTGGGGTCCCGGTTCCAGGCATAACACAGTGGGCCGTGGGTGTCCTTGCTGTAGGCCACGCGTGTGTCGGTGTGAGCGCGGGACTGGGGGCGGGGCCTTGCAGGGTCGGCGGAGCGGGGTTGGCTGGTGGTGAACTGGGGGGGCATGGCGAGGGACTCCAATCTGAGGAGGTTTATAGCTACAGGGTCATGCCAACCGTGGGGGAGGGTGCCGTCCGCGATCGCGGTGAAGACCGCCTCAGAGTAGTGGCGGACGGTCGCCCAAGGGTATATGAGGTTGTCACGGCAGATAGCTAAGATATGGTGGTGGAGTCCCGGGGCGGAGTGGGCGGGGAAATCGGGGTGGTCGATGAGGATGAGGAGGGCGAGGGCATATTCGTCCTTGGTCGCCTCCCCCCTCTTCACCGGCTTCCTCTCGGGACCTCGCCTCACCAGATCGGAGGGGAAGATATAATTAGAAGGAATACCTTGGCGTCTGGTTGAGTGTCGCGCCTCGGCGGATGCCAGGATTTCCCTGACGGCGTCGGCCGTAGAGGCGGGGTTGTGCCGGGTCTCCTCCTCCTGGTAGGCCGGCGACGCGAGGGGCTGTACTTGGGGCAGGAGGTGGCGGTACCTCCCGTACTCCGGGTGTGTGGCTCCGGGGAGGGCCGCCTGTGGCGGCGGCGGGGGCCGGGCCACGGCGGTGGCAGGTGCCCGAGGCGTGGGCGCGGCCCGGTGCTCCGGGGCCAGCGGGGGCGCCTCTGGCGCGGGCCGGGTCCCGTTGGTGCTGATGTGGTCGATCCGGGCGTGGAGGTCGGCAGTGGCCTGCCGGTGCTCGGCGTTGGCCTGCCGGTGCTCGTCATTGGCCTGCCGATGCTCCAGTTGCATCCGCTGGATGGCTTCCAGCACTGAGGACATCTCGGGGCCCGAGGAACGGTCCGAGGGCGCCGGGGGGGAGACCGAGACGGACGCCGGTGACTCGTCCCTCCCGGGCGTGGCAGAAGGCCCCGGAGTGCGGGGGGCGGCCCGAGAGCCCTTCCGACCGCGTCCTTTCCCTTGAGGCATGCTTGTAGTTGGTGCTGGTGTGTGTTAGCGGTCCGAGGTGTAGGCCAAGGAGGAAAAGCGGAGAGAGGCGGAAGACGGCAGGAGGGTGAGTGCCTGAGGAGAGCCGGCGGGCGGCCTTATAAGGGAGGAAGGGGGGGGCGAGAGCCAGTGAGGTGCGAATGCTGGCAGCCCGGGGGAGGGTGAGATGTGGCGAGCAGCGGGCGTCGGGTGAGGCGTGAGCGCCAGAACAAAGAAGGTGGCGAGAGGGGGGGAGGGCGAGCCGGGGCTCGGCCGAGGTGAGTAGGCAGCGCCACAGCGGCGGGGGAGGGTCTCCTCCTTCCCTCGCATCAAACGTAATGCTTCGCATTACGACCAATGTGCTTAAATAGCTACACCAGACGGGATGGCCAAATTAGTTGAGCATCCATCTTCCATTTTGGTAGATTGTGGGATTCAGACCCTGGTCGAGTCAAACCAATTACTTAAAAATGTATCCTTGTCGCTTCCTAGCCAGGCCTTTATTAGGATAGGGCAAGGACTAGTTGGCTCAGTGTCAGGATAATGTGACTGAGTGAGATATCAGGTCATGGTGCTGGTGTCCTGGTCTCTCAGTGGGGCAGCATTATAAAAATAGGCATGAGTGCAAACTCTCACAAGTCAGTACCCATCCTGATATGACCGTAGAAGTTGCCAGGACGTAAAACTCCAACAACCAACCAAAAGCTTAAATAACTCAAAGCCAGATTCTGCAAATTTAATACAAGAGCAGTTCTTCAGTGTCTTGCTTTTTATTGTTTTGATTGCGAACAATCAACAAAAAAGGAGAAAGAAGTTTGATGTTTACGACGTCGGCGTTTGAAAATTGGGCGGTTTTTTTTTCTTCACCATTAACCCGTTCATGACTCCGGCACCGCATTTTTAACGACACTTATTTTTATAATAATGAAAATAATGTTTTTATTCCATGGACATTCCCGCGTGCATAAATAAATGGGCGTGGGGTATTTATGAAGGCCACGTTCCGAATTGGTTTAACCATAATTCTTTTTATTAAAAAACAGGGAATAAGTAGAAGAAAATGGTGGGGGGGGGGCGGGGTATGGGCGCTCAAAAGGCTTAGCTTGTTGCTATCGGGCGAATGGGAAATGGGGTGTGTGTGGGGGGGGGGGGCGGTAGGGGGGGGGGGAGTATGGGGCAGAGGTTAATGGGTAGCTGTTAGGGAAAGAAAGGGGAACGGGGGTGGTAGGGACGATAACTTTTTTCCCCACTTGCCCAATCAGGAAAGTGACTGAATTTTCTACTTGCCCAAGTGGCAAAACTACTTGCCCAAGCCCAAGTCAGCCAATTGAAACTGAAATCTGCTACTGCAGATCAGAAAAATAATGACTTGCCCATTTGGGCAGGTCACCGAGAACTTCACCTGCCCCACTGAGTAAACTAGGTGCCCTGGGAAATGAGGAAAGGATCTCTCACCTAAGAAAAATTGTTAGCTGAAGGTTACCTGGAAGTGGGACTGATCCAAGGTCAGCCCTTATAGTCCAGATGGCCTATTGGTGCGGGGTTCTATTCCCAGACACGGTTGGTTGGTTGGATGTTGGAGCTCATGTCTGGCAACATCTAAAGTATATCAGGTGGGTACCGACTTGTGACAGTGCGCACTCATGGCAACTTTATAGTGCTGTCCCACTGGGAAACCAGGCCACCGGCACCATGACCTGTTATCCCACTCAGTCACATTATCCTGACACTGAGCACACCAGTCCTTGCCCTGTCCTAATAATGCCGAGCGCCTGGCTAGGAAGCAAAAAGTATCAATTTTTAAGTCATTGATTCTGACCTTGGATGTCGTTTGGACATAAAACCCCAACAAACAACACGAGGGTCCAGCGTGGCTGTTTTTGTTTACTTTAGTTGTTGGGGTGACTGGTCGTGATTAAAACTAACTGGTGCAGTTAACCGCGCTAACAATGGGCCTCTGACTGATTAAAATTTACAGTTAAAACCCTCCCAGAAAAAGA